>JAQGAO010000610.1:0-31839 GCA_034697705.1 Ommatoiulus sabulosus | reverse complement strand
ATTGTTTTTCCGATTGAAAGGTGTTTATTTTTCACTCCTCTACCTCCCTCTTCAGTTTGAGCATGACCTTTGGAATCCACCCTGTATACTGTATGTTACGTTCAAACGAATTTTAAACAATATGAAGAAAAGTAGTTTAACGTGGTGTTTTACGATAAAAGTTGCAGCCCCCTTACCATCCATATACATGTACATATCATTGGGTTAGGATTTCATCCAAACTTCGATTAAACTTCAGTTCTTATATTTTGTAAAAGTCACGCATTGTCTGACTTCTAATAATACGAACTGCGGCTTAAACGAGCAAAAATTGACGTCTTTGAGATTCGTTTTAACGAGGCTCGACTGCATAAACGCATCTTCGCAAGGGGAAACTCATAAAAATAATAAATGCAATCGACACGGTAGAACGACAACCTGGTCGTTCGTAAGTCAAATTCTGTTCTGCATTGCCATAAGATATACCGAATAGGTTCGAGAGCTACTACGTTATAGCAGGAACAGGGCCTATCAATGTAAAACGGCGTGGGTTGAAATGGTCCAATAGAGACGCATAACTTGACGAAATCAATATTTATAGAAAACACTTTGCATATGTAAAAGCGTGGGGGTTCTCGGCGTTGTTGGTGGTCTTGATTTTTGCGAAGTTGCCGGCCATTAATATGAATTTTTAAAATATGGCGTGGCAGGGGCGAAATGAAAATAGGCGAGATTAATCTTGGCCAATCATTAACGGGTATACGTTGGCCACGTACGAGGCTCGTGTCGTAAGTGCGTGGGACATTTGCATTTGAATTGCATTTTTGCACGACCACACGCGTCACGGAATAAATGCGTTTCAGGCTTAGGTGACCATTTTGAAGATTCCAGCTAATGCTTCTCGAGCTTTACCCTCAAATAATGGCTGGTGAGGAATTGCGGAACGTTGCCACATACAGGGGGAGAGAAAGAAAGGAGGGGAAAAAAAGGATATGCCTTCCGTGATCTTATAAGTCACCAAAGTGAATTTGGTATGGAAGAGAAGTGGAAAGGGCACTCATGCACTGCAGCGAGCGTGCAAACAACACGAGGTTGCCATAAATTGTGCGAAGTGAAGGTTGTGCAATATCGCTCGCAGCAGGCCCGCGCAGTAATGTTTTCTCTTATGCATGCCAAATGCTATATCATGCATGCAATGACTATGGGAGTGGAGCTTTTTGCCAGACCCAATTTGCATACTTATTATACGGTTCGTCGATCTATCCGCAATTAATGGTGGGCGACATCGCTGCAGCGCCGCTCCTGCAGGTGCTGACAATCTCCCCATTCCAAGATCAGCAGATAGGGCAATTTCAGTCAAACCATCGCGGAGATGGTCAACCGATGCAACGACTGCGTGCCAAGAAAGTCGAAAATGCGTGGAACGTGCGAGACGATTCCAACAAATCGCATTTTGAGGTGAATACCATCACATTTAAAATAAACTCTGCGTGAAAGCAAATGGACGAAAGGCGCTTTAACAGGCACCATAACCTTATACCAGCAATGCTAAAATTTCAGGAACATACATGTGCAATTGTAGTTTCATTTTAAGGTCTTCTATAGGCTCACTAAGACAAATTTTCGGAAATATTTCAAGCCTAAAATTAAAATATTTTCAATAAAAATGTTTGCCTATCGACCACGAAAGGATAGGACAAGTGAATTTCATATTTAGGATTTTTTCACGTATTAATTTTAAATTTAAAAAAATCACTGAAAATTACAATGCATCATCTAAGCATCAATTCATTCAACATCGGGTGACAAATGAAGGTTATAATTAATTTGAAAATAAGAAATTAATAAACTTTAGTGAAATTATGTAATATGCGATAAAATTGGAATGAAGGAGCACAAGAATTGGTAGAAGGGATTAAAATGATAGGTTTGAAAAACGTTTTGAGATAAATGGGGAGGAAACTGGAGAAATATGAACAACGAAGAAAGATGTCAGACAATATGATTGGTTATGTGGAATAGAATGATGACAGTGTAAATGTTATTTGATGATACTGACCTAATGTAGGAAAGCATAATTTACATGCAGGCTGATATTGGGAGAGATATGACTATCGATTTGAGGATAATGAAATTGGCATTGATGCCAGTCTACAGGGAAATAAGCGCATACAATAGGATAAATGGCGGAAACTAGATGCTGGTTGTAGATTAACAATGTCAACGTTGTTGGTTTGAATAATCCCCGTCTCACTAGGAAATGGCGGGTCTATACTAAGACTTATAGTCATAGACTGGCACATCATCCAAAATAACGCGAGCGAGAACCACATTACCGAATTAACTGGTGACATCCTATATTCTGAAGGGATGATTAATTGAATAAAAGTAGTCCGAAAGTATAACCAGAATTTATGGATGAACACCGTTGTACGGCGCCCTTAATTCGGTCGACGTAGTAAGAGCGCATATTGCAAATTAAATCTAATTAGAAGCGAGTCCGGGTCGTTGTTAGACCACCAGGGAAGTAACCTGGATATACATTTTCCAAAGTCATGACACCGCTGGTATTAAATGGAACCGGGTCGACCTTTGCACGATGATGGCAACGGGCATATTATGTTCGCAGGGGCATTGATGTCGTCTAATGGCGCCATATTACGTAATGAAGAAAGGTCGATATTGTCATCGTTGAACGTCCTGCTTCCTAAAAGCAGCTTCAATATACTCGCAATACCTCATAACTACTGCGTGTTACTAAGTTCAGCTTCACGATGCTTTCGTCGAGGAGAGAAGGAAGCGCTATAAAAGGTTAGACAAACTATTGCAACAATAAAAGTATTCCCAGAAAACAATCTAGCGAATGCGTCTCATAAAAACTATAGCAACGATATTAAACAAATTCATTATGGCAAACATTTCATTAACACGTTTTAAATTATGGGTTTCGAGGTTAGCTCATTTCGTTTAGATCACCGAACAATACCCGAATATAGTCTGACGTTTATGAAATAATTCAATTCAACCCAGTACCCTACGGTCAGCAAATAATTTCTGAATGTGTACATTGAATTTTGAAGAGAATGGAGAAGTCAAAAGCAATTTTGAGTTACATATACGAGGGATGGAACATTGATAATAAATTTTGAAAAGGAGGAAAGAGGGAGATAAAAAACAAGAAAAATGGGTAATTTTCGGACGACTATTTGCTTACTTATAGTTACTGTATCTGAACGATGCGTGTTCAATGAATCAGCCAACAATGCGTTTTGTGCATTGCAAATGCCCTTATAACCCTTCATAATTGAAGTAGATGCAGCACTTTAGAAATGTTTTAAGGAAACGTCATCTCACAGCCTAAATGATGGTTATGCAGACTGTGAATATGATTTCGAGAATCAGGAGATGACAAAAACCATTACCATAAATAGTGAGCCGGATGAAATATGTCCCGCAGTTCCGAAAAAAAGGCTGCAAGTGTCCTGCAATGAATCTGAACCAATTGCTTCTTGCTCAGTGTGCATTAAAAAAAAAATTGAATCAAACTGAGCAGATGAACTTCCTAAACTCGTATAGAATGCTGTTTATTTCCGAGTCACAAACAGTGCGATGTGGTAATATTTCTGATCTTCTCTTGATCTAGGTTAGAAACTTCTTTTTATAGCTTTTCTCCTAAGAGTTAATGGCAAGGCCATCATAAAATTTCTTGACAAAAGTTGCCAATTTAATCCAAAAGTTGCGCTGGTATAGAGTGAGTAATCGCACAGATCGATAACAAATAAAGGGATAACTAGAAGAATCTCAAAATAAACCAACAACCCGTTGGTCAACGACTTCTCTCTTATTAGCTTCTTAGCATGTGAAGACATTTCCAGAAAAAATATCCTGGGTTCCATAAATTTAAATCCTTGTGTTCATGCAAACATTTTTCTTCGAAATCCATGTGCAGAATAACCCAAATGCAACCGATTTTTTTACGAAGCCAGTCAGTGATTTAATATCATTATACGGCGCAGGCTTGACAGAGAGCGTGCACATGGAGAACGAACTAGAGTGCGATTTTTATTCATTGCCTTGAAAGCATCGCGGTCAATGCATTCTTTGCACTTCTTCTTTCTTTTTACCATTCGAACGACTTGTCATATAACATTTTTTTTTATTTCGATACTGGTAGTTCTCCGCGTCGTTGTTTAAAAGCAACGTTATGTATTTGAGTGGTAAAGACTATAAACTTGCAAAATTTGCATCCACCATTATGCGCACCGAGCAATCCTCTCTGGAGCAGAGTGGCGGAGGTCCAACAAAGCATCATTCGCGCTACTGCCTTCAAGGTCAGATGATGCGATGGTTTTAATTGCGAGTAAAATACGTTTCCGATAAAACAAATACAAAAAATGCACGAGAGATAACCCTAACATTATCAGCACTAAGTAATCGGCAATCGAGACCGTCTAAGTATGACTGCGCCTTAAGGTAGAAATGAAAACATGGCTTAACAGCGAGCAAACTCATGAATATTCATGACCAAACCGTCTGGCGCAGTGATTAAGCTTATTCGCACTATTTTCAGTTAGGCACCATCGAGGATTCGCTGGAACACGTGTTAATTATGAGCATTACCTCAATCGCATATTGAAAACTGCAAGCCTTTGAACAGACGAGTGCATGCAACTCGCAAAAATAAAGAAATAGTAAACACATTCGGGGATTATGCAAATGAGGCATTCGCCGATGTCCCGCGCAATCCTCTGGGGTGTAAATGCGCATCTATACGGTGAAAGTCAATATATTTCCACTTGTGGCCTCTGGTTGCCATACGGCATTCTTCACCGTTGAAAATTCAAATTGCAGGCGTACATTAAGAAGCTCCGCAACAGGAAGAGGCGCCAGAGATTCATGAATAAATTCTATTCCATCGAGCATGGCGAATTATTGGCACAAACTTTGCCTACCTTTTCGATACTCGATTTATGAGCCCAATTCGCACTCTCAACCTAACTCATTTCCAACTAACGCAAAGTTTAAATCAGTCATTTGTTTACTTTGGGTATTCGAACAACCCGCACACGTCTGAAGAATATGCTGACACATGAATGGCAATTTTGTTCAGCTGAATAGCTTCGCTCTTAGCTTTTCCCCGGGGAACTCCGACTGACAAGTGCTCTTCGTTTGGAAAATTTGGCTTTGCCGCATGCGTTTGATATAAAATTTATCTTCCGTTTTTCAAATATAAAATTCTATTTCCCGTCGATGATTAAGCGCGCGTGCGAGAGAAGCGCGCTGCAATGTTGTCAAACAAGTGCTTGCATTACCCAAAAGTGGAGGAACAAACAGTAAAGTTATCAAAATTGGACGAGTTTGGGCTCCGACGCTGCTCGGATCAATACTGATCGTATTATTAAAGTACGTGCTAAGGCGTCGCGCATTTGCATTTTACAAGTTAGCGTTTTTAGATGTCAAAGAACTAATTTTGGCTTCGTGCAGAACTGCGTCTGTCAATCAGCCAGTCGTGGTTTGGTAGCACAATTTGTGCATTTCGACCATTTTAGGAATTTTGATATTCAGAATAGAATGTAAAACATATTCATAAACCAACTATTGTTTCAAAACAACATTTGCTTAAGATCTAGCATCACACCGAGAGATAGACGTTCATAACTAAAAGGTGTACTCAAAAATAGTGCAAACAATAATATGTAAAGAATACTGTAATGATTTTGGAATATGCGTCTAAAGTTATCATGTTGAGCCAAATTATAACCTGAATTTAACGACTAAATTAATTCAAGTCAGCATAATCAAATTTCAAAGATGTTAAGCTTGTATTTTAGTAGGCCTAATACTGCACTAATATATTGCTTCCACTATTACCGTAATATTGCTTGACAGTTTTGCACGATAACACAAATTTCCACATGCACGATTATCATTTCTCGTCTTTTAAGTGAAAATTGTTGATATATGGTTCATTTCCCAAATATTCCTAATTTAATAGCAGCTTATGAAAATTTCATAAACTGGCTGGTTAACGGATTTCGGTAGAAACGAATGTGGAAATCAACTGTCTAGGCAAATTTAAGAGATAATAGACAATTTCTAAAAATTGTCTAAACGAAATCCCCAAAGTAGTTGCACGCGCGTTAACACGCATAATTCATTTCGTCACTAAGATAGGTGGGCAACCTTTCTAGTAACGATGATTAATAAACAACGAGTAATGAACGTTAATAATCGGCCTTAACGGGCAATTTTCCATAGCGCCTTTCTTTGAGAAAATGTTTAATGACAATGCAAACGATGGTGTGGCGTACCAAAACAAAGTGTGCACATTTGCACTGTCACCTCATTATTATTCCGGTGATATAGATCTTAATGATTGCGAGGACATTTTTCTAAGAGAAATACTGATGGCTATGCGAAAATATTTGCTAACACGTCGTGGCGATAATTAATGAGCAGGATTCTGCAGGAACACCCAATACCTTCACAGCCCGCGTAACAGACTTCATTTGCATATCTGACAGGATTTGTTACTTACCTAGAAAAGAAAATAAGCATCATTAAGTCACCAGTCCTACAATGCATTCATGAACAATGAATATTATTTACAATAATAAATCATCGAGATAAATACTTATTTTGATTAATGAAATATTACACTAAAGGGGTATGCAGATATAAGCTTTGCGACTGCCAAAACAGTCATATGTGTGCAGCGTTCGTCTGAGTACCTTTAATGTGCGCCACTGGCTTACGGCGTAGCAAAATTAGAAAAGCACTTGCTCGGGATGCACATGTAAGTTATTTTGGCATAAGTTTCATGAAATGAAAGTTACTATTAAGTCCAAAGACCACACAAATTCCACAGGTAAGAAATCCACAGTTTTTTTGTTTTTTATTTTGTTCAAAAAACGCGCCATGCAAACTTCCCAACAGAAACACCAAGTATGAAGTTAAGTTCTAGCAAAGCGGCAGTCATGAATGACAATGCACTTTGACAAATGTTCCGGAAGGTTCCCGAGAAGTTTATGGTGGAATTTCTGAAGGCAGAAAATAACGTAAAGCGCGGAAATTCACGCAACTCACGCTGGAAGCATGGCGGGGACTGCAAATCCCGACTCGTACGACAACGGCGTGGATTTAAGCTACTTTTATGTTTTTTTATTAAATGTCAGCGGCCACAACTTCGCACATATGTCCATAGTTGCGCGAACAAAATAAGTTACCGAATCGACAATTGAACAGGCGGGCGAATGAAGATAAAACAAGTTGCGAAGAGGGACTGCTGGATGAGAATATCAAAATGGTGCGTATAGTAGCCGACATAAGAAATTAAGAAGTGGCCATTATTCGAGGGCGACTGTGGGAAAACAGGTCACGTACTCCCCATTGGTATAAAATGTTATATCCTTTACAAGTTAATGGGGCTTAGAAGTCAGAAAGTAAACTCGCGCCACTGGGAAGGCGCTAGCAGGACGATTTCATACGAGATGGCGCGCATCCGCGAGTGATTGAACAAAATTGCAAAAGAATGGCCAGTAGGGAAGAAGATATAAATCCTAATTTCGTTGACGTTTGCAATGTTCGGCCCTAGGATTACATTCAACTTTTGTTATTCGTCTGTTTGCGCCAATGGCGTACTAGGTTACACAAACGGCCCCTCGTTAAACGTGCCACAACTATTACTCGCACCAAGTCGGAACGTACTGTCCGAGATATATGTGAAATTTAAAATAATATTTTTACGTTTGTTTCTAAAAAGCTATGTAGTACATGTAAGTCACCCTGAAAAGCACTATAATGAAGTATGGGTAAGTGTGATTATACACCAGCATCATTTTTACAATGTTTGAGTATATTCAACGTTAATTACATCAATATACGCAACTCCTGCAGCAAGCGTAACAGTACCGGTCAGTCCGTGAAATGTTTTCCAAATCAAATGCGGTAAAGATGGTATCAAATATCTCAATAGTGGGGAAATCGCTATACGAGCTTTATTTACATGTAGTTGGTGTATTTTGATCGTACGTCCATGGCATCATAACCGCAAAACATATCTCAAATTACAAAAAACACTTAAACTAATCTCTTCTACAACAAACGTTCGACTATCAAGCTTAAATATTCCACCCACGCTCGACATCTTCGTTAATAAAACTTTAACTACCCTGCAATTACGCAATGCAAAAATAATTTCCCAAAAACATGAACGGAATTATCCGCATAAACAAGCAAAGCCCATGAAAATGTTATACCATGCGATGGCAATAATAAGATGATAATAATAATTTCGCTCCATGGAAACGAAACAGCCAATGCTCGTAAACAAGAATCCATGGTAATACCATAATTACATTGAACAATGAAAACTGAAAATAGTTATAAACATGTTATAAACATGTTTGTCAATTTTTAAAATGCATACATCCTTGAAGAGAGGATCTTTTTTCCAAATAATAAGCATTGCTCGGAGCAGAAATTTTGCCGCAAACTTCAATTCTTCACTGTTCCCTGCTTTATTTTATTAAAAAACATCCGATTTATGTTTTCAAACTTGCTTAATGCTTCTTGTTTTTTTACACAGCCGAATCTCTCGCTTAAACGGGAGCGATCCAAAAGCATAATCTGAGATATCATTAAAAAAAATCAAGCATAGCTTTATCTTAACCAGATCTAAGATTACTGTATTTCATGGGGTTCCGTAGACGTAAAGCTTTCTACTTTTCCGATCGACCGAAAAAAATGCACAAACGAGAGAATACATTCAATTTTCGCTCGCATAGAATTATAATCCTCTACGGTGCATGCATCGTGTTAGATGTGGGAATAGAAAGTCGCCTCGCAATTTCAAGTTTACAAACTAATCCTTTTTTTCAGTTAAACGCGACGAGTGCATGCTTTTCTTATTTCAGCATCAATTTGCATGTCGTTTTTATTCTGTCAGGGAATTTTGGAGACAAATTACAGCAATGCAAAATAACGAGACAGCGTATTAGCATGTAATTTGGATTTTATATCTTTTTTTTTCCAGAAGATTAAGAATAAGCCATCGCATTTCAAGAGAATTTTAACATGCTTGCCACACACTTTCCCAATTTTAGCAACTTACAACAGAAGTCAGGGTCATATTAAGAACAAAAACGAGTACATATATATTTAACACCAAAATGAAGCATAGAGTACCTTTTTAGAAAAAACACCGTGAAAACCTTACTTATATAATTAATAAACTTTTAGCCAGATAATTTTGATTGCATATACATGACGGAAAACGAATCACTGGCAGAAAAGAGCATTAACCAAATAAAATCACTTGTTTTAATTTTGTCTAATCGAAACGTAATGTTCTCTGTATTTTTACTTAACTAGAGGAGAGAAATAATATCTATGTAGAGTCGACTCGCGATTTTACCTAAATCTAGGAGCCTTAAAAATTCGTAAAATAGAGTTCTTAAATGAGAGTTACATTAAAAACACTGAATTTTTGTCTGAGATTGCAATTTCATTTTTTTAAGAAAGATGTCAACTTTGGTTGTCAACATGCATGCTAACTTGTCAACTTACCCCTCTTGCCAACATGGTAGGTTCAAAATTCAACCAATTAGGGGAATTTCCCCGTTTCCGGAATGGAAACAGTCAAAAGAATACATTCCGTATGAGGAAATTGAGTTCGTAAAAGTTAGTTAGCAACTGGGAGTTCGTAACGGGGAATTCCATATTAGATCTACGGGATAATTTTCGGCACCAGCGCATAAGTTCGTAAAAACGATTTCATAAATGAGGGGCAAGTAAAAAGACTGAAACTAGTCTAGTATATAACAAATGTAGCTTTTTTAGCAGAAAATTTAAACATTTCTTGGAACTTGTTTCACATATCTTGCAAACAATGTATTTCTCGAGAAACTATCTTTAATAAAATGTAGGTCTATCCTCGTTCAAGTCTCCGATTTTTTTTCTTCAATGAAATAAAACTATAGAATTGTTTTCAGACAAGACCGAAATCAATAATAGAAACACAAAGACGAGCGTATATGCAAATTGAAGACGAAATTTTCGTTCGAAGGCTATCCTAAAGTATTGAATTCACCAGGAACACAAAAAAGTAGGCCAAAATACGACAAAAAAAATTAAATAGAACGCTAGATTCACGAAAGTCGCTTTGCAGCTTAATTTCATAATAAAAGTTTTCCGATGGTAAAAATCAATAACCACGCGCTCTGAAAACGAAAATTTCAATCTGAATAAAAGGAATAATTGATTTGCCATTGATATTCCTGGGCGAATTTCATACCGTTACTGCGTGCGCATGCATGGGCTTCAATGAATGCGTACTCTTTAACTGCGCTTATTGATTGTGTACTTTGTTCGCTACAAAAGCATCCGTTCATCTCTCCGTGTTTATTTTAGATATTCTCCCCAAGAACTTCATTAAAACTTTATATAATACTTTAGCGAAACAATTCTCGGAAAAAAATGATACAATCGAAACCTAGCAAAAAGTAAATAATTAATGCTTCATAACCTCGTCCTGGAGACGAAAAAGGAACTTTATGTAATTGAACAAAATCAATAAAATTCTGAACGTCGGCATACTCAAAGTTATTGTAGAAAAAAATACTAATTGTACGCCCAAATAGGGCTCGGCAAAGATAACTACTATACTGTTTGATAAAGAATGGATTGAATTACATGGGATGACTAAAACAATGGCTGATGCCGGGGGCCTTCAAATGTCATCAACAGAAGATAAAGTGATTCAGAAATAATGGAAGAAAACTAAGCTTTCTCCTCACTACCGGTATCATATTTTTTCTGCCCGGAGCTTTCAACTTTGCTAAAACAACCCAGAAATCCGTCATTCTTAAACTACTGCGCATTTGCTGACAGACATATTTCAGAATTTCAAGAACACAAAACAACAAAAGTACTCGAAAGAGTGCCTATAAAAGTTGACCTAAAGCGACATGAGATGCAACTAAAAATTAAAAAGAAGGAGCAATCGCGAGGTGTTCATTTATTCCACGATGACACGCATCAAAGTCGAATCGGAATACAGCAAATAAAGCATTGTTGAGAAAGCATGTTGACTTCTACCAACGCATTGCGAAAATGTTAATGGAATTTAGAGTACTGAAATCTTAAACTGCAGGAGAAAGAACAACGAAAAGGTTATACTATCGTTTGAAAGTAGAAATGCTCGATTCAAACACCTTTTGAGCGTTGTAACGAAACGACAAATTGAGTCAACTGCAGGAAACTGACACGTTGTAGGGCTCAAACTTTTGTCATTATAAAGGAAAAGTGTCAATTGGCATACACGGATATTCATCTATGGCTTACTAAGTTGAAAGACGAACAGCATGGGTTTTTCGTCTTCTTTTCGTCCCCTTTTTCTTCATTAAGTGCAAAGAAGACGTACGATGTTTTATTGAAATGCAGGAACCGGCTTTCAATCATTTAAACTACGTCACCCCATTTATAACAATAATGGATAGAGAGTTTCTGGAAAACGACAAATTACGCTGAAAAACTGGCTCAGGCTGTGTCATTGACGATAAATAAGACAGATAGGCTTCTAGTAATTCGAGAAAAAATATGGGCCCAATAGGAAACTCATGAATTATTCAGAATATGTAAATCCGTTAAAACAAACATTTCTCGGCCTATATGGCTTTTAAATGGATAAAAAACACTCGTGGATAGTGCGTGGCATCAATAATGCCACGCGTTATGAATGGACCAAAGTATTATTAATATACCGCTACAAAAAAATCCACAGGAACCTTTTTTTGCAGCGTCGCAATTACATCAGAGAACGGCGCAATCGGAAACAGGAACAGAATATTTTGCCTTTTAAGAAAATAGATAAATTTCAGGATTTCGTTTTTTCTGGCGCTGAACTGATTCCATTACGTTTGAAAGTAATGTTTGGATAAGGTCGTATATTAAAAAGCTAAGGAAAATTAATGTTTAAATTAGGGTCATGGAAAATTTATGAGTTACGTACCCATTTCGCGAAACCATAAAAGACAAGGGTAAAAACTAGCCAAATAGCAAGAAAAAGCAGCTTTTGTTTTAGAAAGCACTTCCAATTCTCATCTATCTCAATCTCCATCAACCTCCGTGGAAGAACATTTAGAGGCTAGCTCGAATATTTCATGTCCGGGAAACGGAAGTCGATCATCCTTTACCGACATTTTTGCAAGAAAGAAGAATAAACAAGATGCATAAAAGCGAGGTGCATTAAATTGCTTCCTTTTTCAACCATATCAATTTCGGGACGATTGGCTCGTGCAATTGGTCACAGCAAATTCAGTTTAAATGATAATGTAATCGCCTAGTACCTCATAAAAATGAGAATATACTTACTGGCTACCAGCACAGACACCGTCACGAGCTCTCGGGCACACACACAAATGTCATTAGGATTTCATTTACTGATCTAAATGAATGATTTATTAAGGAAGCGCAACACTGAACAATGTCGAATAGGAAACCTACTAAAATGCATTTTTCGCCCCAATTCTTTATTTGAACTGCACCTTCGTTTATCCTAGTGGTCGATTTAATTACGTTTACTGCGTTGACCAGTTTGAGCGCAATCGGCGAGTTTTCTCAATTATAATATAGATTGAAAATTTCTAAAGGGACATCCATAAAAGGAACCATCAATAAGGAAGTTATCGCTGCAGAACGGCACCATAAACGTTGAAATGAAAGTTGAATTTTTTTTTTCAAATTTATCATCATGTAGCCATACAAAGAAACTGACAGCAGTTGATAATTAGAAACATTGACAGCAATTAACTAATGGATTGGCAAAAAAGAATTATTGCACAATTGCAATTTTCAGAAACTCTAAAAGCTATCAAAATTCATTCCACCATTGGAATGGGAAATCTTGCAATATAAAATAAAAATGACTGTACTCTCCAAAATATTGGGGTAACCTATAAAAATAGTCATCATATTTGCATTGAGGTAGCTGATGTGAAAGAGCTAATTTTACCATGACTGAAATAAAATATTACACGAAGTAGCCTACATAAGGAGAAAGTGTACCTCTCGTAATTATTCATTTTATCCAAGATTTGTATCTTATATTCTTAACTCAGACCTCTAAAAACTATGGACCAAATACATTTGCTTATGCATTTTTACTCAAACATTGCATCCGAGCAAGGTGGCTTAATAGTTAACTTTCTCGTCTTGCATTCGGTAGACCCAGGTTCGATTCCCGGATCGGCTATCCTCGATTGTGGGGCGAATTCTGAGATAGTTCCTATATTAAATCGGCCATGGCAGTCTTCCTATCCCTTCCCATCCTCCTCGTTAAAATCCCAAATACGGGAAATATAACTAAATTGTGGTGTTGGGGTCCATCATGACCAGACTGCTTAGTCTGACTTACTTTGTATAATGATCCCCCCTGCCAAATGGTACTATGTACTGACTGCAGGGTAAAGAGTTGAATTGAATTGAACATGCTAGTCAGCTGCCCCTGTAGACGGCAAACCATACATACATGCGAGTGAGCGTGCAAAGCCGAGTTAAAGGGGTCGAGGGTAGCTGCGCTTCAATAAATACTGTCAAAAAATCTTACAGTATACAGTTGTCAATGCTTGTGATAGGGGTAACCTTGAAAATAAGTTTATCGTGGTATTTCCAGTACGATTACATATTTGCAACTTCGATGAATACTGTCTACAACGATATCACGATGGATAAAACATACTCCGAAGGGAGATTAAATTTCCCTCCGAATTTCTAAAGGCTGTCTTCTCCATTTAGTTGTCCATAAATATTGAAAAATACTAATAGGGTCAGCATTTCATGAATAAACTAAACAGAAAAGAGCACCGTTCACGAAATATTTGCAAAGTAAAACTAAAATCGTATTTATTTGTACTCAAGACCATTGAATAGTTAAAGCGTATTATGCCCTTCATTGCAAGTAACAGAAAATACACAATTTTCTAACTTTCGCAGAAAGATGGTCAGATCTTCATTGAAAACCAGCGAATCTGATAAGAAAAGCCTAATGTAGCTTTATTGCATTGGCCTTACCGAGAATAATGATGAAATTCTGCAGATTCATGTTGATCAACTTTAAAACCCTTCATTTAAGAAGCCCAGGGTAAGAAAATCCTAGCTCAGTTAAGTGGAAAGAGAAAAGTACCATGGTGGAATTCTTACATCGACTGGTTTCTAAACGCCCGAATTGACTTTTTTCACGAAATGTATGAAATATGATGCCTGTTAACTTTTGTTTTCTTATCGTAAAAATAACGCTGGACAAAATATAGGAACATTTACCCTGAGCACTGATTCCGTACGTAGGGCAGAGATCCTAGAATGGTAAAATTGAAAAAGAAAGCGTGTCCAGGCCATTAAACATTTAGGACTTCACATGATCGCGAGTGCCCAATTACTTATCCAACTGTTATGTTTTATTTCCATATGGGAGCTGACAGACAAGTGCTATAAAACTCCATCCCGCCTGTCATATATCTTCACTTTTTAACCTAGATGACCATCCCATCCTTTATAGCTCGCTGGAACGAAGGACGAAATCATGAAAAATAATCTGCGATAACGACATATAGGTAAATGGAGAAAAAGAGGGGCAATTCCGATCAATAACCCAGCCGTAACCTAAAAACTCGATTGGAAAGATTGAAAATGTCACAGAAAAACCAAAATTATGGTAAACATTATATTTAAGTACTGTATGTCAGTTGTAGATAAGCAATAAGATTACTATTGCGACACAACAGCAATCATATTTTAATACCTCAGTATCGTGTATACCAGTCTCGTGTATTTAAAAAAATACCAACTTCTCAAGAAATATAATAGTATAGATACTATACCATACGGACTAATGGTTAACACTGGAATAACCAATGGCCACTAATAGTTAACATTTTTCAACAATACGTGTATGTCATTTACTGAAATATATCAGAATGTACATGTATTTTCATAATATTCAGTATACGTTTTGGAATGTGTATGTGTTCTATTTTTCCATTTCTCAGCATTTTTTCTCTCGCCTAAGTAATTATAGAACGTTCACCTTCGAGCTACGAAAAAGAACGGATCCCATCTTCGAGGTGAAAAATATATAGAAAAAATATAGAGGAGTATTTGTAAAGATGCCTATGGCTACGCTACGACACAAAAAGCTAGATAAAAGTCATGGCAGGCAGTACTACTGCTACTACTTCCTTATTGGATGGCTGAGATATGGCAGTTTTTTTAATAAAAGGAAAAAGTTTAAAAACTTTTATGTTTTTATTGATAGCGAGAGGGCCTCAAATAGGCGATTACACGGATACGTTACAATAACAAAAAGGACACGTCAGATTTTTTTCTTTATATCTTATGGACGACAGTTTTTGGCCACCATAAAAGACAAAGCCACGGTCTGAGGCAGGTCCGTAACAATCGCTCGTTGAAACGATCAATAGGACGAGATCAATTTTCCTTCATTCAATCTTTAATGGTCAGAAAAAGAAATTAGAGTGTAGGCCCGAAGCAAGATAAAATTTATTCTCGTCAATCATGATCGATGGCACAAAAAACAGGCCATTAGATACAACATTTGCCAACCAAAGTACAAGAGTTCGTGGAACTCGAGCTACACTAATGATGACAAAAGGCAGATCCCATATCGCCTTTTCTTAAAAGGAACTACATTCCACTGAATATCTGACTGGCGCGTGTTTCTCAACTTGTTTTTTTTTTCTACACGTCGTTGCAACGACGCTGCAGTTACAGAAAGATTAAAAAAGAAACTACATCTTATACCATATCTCGATTACACGTCTTTGACGAGGCTATTGCACCGCTAACGGAAAGGTTTATTTAGTTACAGTATAATTGAAGTTAGACAGTGCCCTTAGGTTGTGGCCCGCTACTCCATTACCGACGAAATTACCTTTCCTAAGCTAGCTTTTATAAAAGGCTATTGTTTGAGGCATAAAGAATGATGCTATCATTTGGAAAGAAATGCATCTTATGAACTCCAGAAACATAAACATGTAGTTACGACACCATTTGAATCTCTCCTTGTATAAAAACATTTTATATCTAACAGAAGAAACGACGCAGATAGTAGACTACACTGGTGTGGATATATGGTCTTCCAAGACGTTAAAATGAGAGTAGCACGGGTAACAAACCGATAGTAAAATTAAAAACAATGGATGGTTACCACCATGATCATTAAACTTAACATTGCAACTTTGTTCTTCAATTAGTGGTTATCTGTGTTTCAGACAAAACAATTTGAGTTTGCATTGCCCCTATAGTAAAGACAAATTAAACATTGCTGCGAATTAGTGTTTCACAACAGTGCCTTCAAAATGTTTTAAACATTTTTTCAAGAAACAATATCTGGCGAAACATTTTTATTGCTAAGCACAGTTTCATGGCACGTTTCTGTAACCGAGCCATCCATGTCGGTCCAAATCAAAGGAAAAATTGTTTCCCAAACATTCTGATCGCGGCGCTGTTTGGTGGCGAGGCAGTGTTTGGTGGTCGTCGTCTAACCCATTTCATTCAACACGTGCTTTGTCCACTTTACTGAAAGTGGAAAAGTTTCGTTGCGGGGACAATGTTTCCAAAACGTGTTTTAACAGCATATGTGCAGAGACTTGTTTCAGTTACATTTTCCAGAAAGCGAAACAAATCTAATGCCTAGGACAGACCAACAATGTCTCGTTGGTCTGTCCTAGGCATTAGATTTCTTGGTACATTCTAGACGGATTATGAATATTGCTGGAATACGTCGAATTCGACGGTCTGTCCACAAAAGTTGAATACTATTGCGCTCATAAACCGTTTCAAAATTTTAATAAATATTTCATATCCAATATGTCCCTGTTCTTTACCTATTTATTGGTCGACCACGAAACTTTGTTTTACACTCGATCAAAGAAAGTTGTGGATGTCGAGAATGTTGTTCGTCTATATGTCAGCAGGCATTTTTTCAGGGAGTTAGGAAGAATTTAGTAATAAAGAATCAAAATAAGGAAGCATGGCTAAGGCAATGTGTAGCGAAGCACAAAAGGAACAAAAAATATGGAAAGGCCCGCAGCCGTTAAGAACAGGGTTAGAAAATGAGGATGGGGGATGAGAATAGCGTACCGTGCACCGAGATGGATATTGCTCAATGGCAAATAGATGTTTCTCGGAGGCAAGCGGAAGAACCAGAAAGTAAACAAGAAAAAACCTGGATTATGGAATATTGGAGAAGTTTACAATACCACTAAGCTTCCATGAGCATGAAGGGAATAAACATGTCAAAGAAATAATAGATGTGAAATTGCCATTTCTCAAATAAAAGCCGAGTTGATGCGGGCGTGTCTCATGGAAGACGAAAATCAAAGACTGCAGTAGGCCAGATGAAATATTTAGTCATTGGAAACCAGAAGCATCACGTAGGCTATGTCTGGAGAAAAAAAGTTAGAAAAGCCGAATTTGAAAACTTTTGCATGCGCAGCGACCTTTTTGTTTTCGGATCAATAAGCTACGTGGCTTACTTTGTTTCTTCTTCCATTAACAATAGGCTGGGCTAGATTCCTTTTAATAAGATTACTTAGTATACGTTGGATCCGTCTGTGGCTTTAAAAGCGACTATATACAGAACAGGCAGACTTTCATTTCAATCGCCCTTTAAACTTAAAATAGTGGAATTGATAAAGCTTCAGATAAGACCTCTCTCAACAAGATTTTTATCTTCTTTCCTAACAGGTTGATTCATGACACAGACGCCATCTAGCACACGATGGCATCGGCATGTACGTGTATAGACAATATCGAAAAAGCTTTCTTATTCCTCCGAACACAATGCTCGCTTTTCAATTCGCACGAAACCTCGACTCACTGAGCTATTCATCACGACTTGAGCTAGGAAAGAATTATTCTTTAAACGAACCAAAATCCATGTAACGAACATTCTCCCAGTCGCAGCGCCACGACAAAAATAATGGTGGAAAATGATGCGGGAGAAGAGGGAGCAATTCGGATCCGCGCAATAAAGGTATCATCAAAATGTCATCCATTTTTAAAGTTTAATCGGGCCATCGCAATCTTATGGAAATTTGTATCAAAGAACCTAACTCGAGCGTGTGATTGTCTACTGCGATGAGACATGTCGCGAAGGAAGGCCTAATTTCATTTAAAAGTCAATATTTTAAGTCGTGTCTGAACACTGTTTAGAGACAAGTAACAGGAAGTTGCCTATTTAATCGCCTCGGAAAATTATATTAACTTGTTGGATGTACGTCATTATTCGAGAGGGTCGGATCTCTGAAGGCATTGAAATGGCTGGAGCCTGCAGCCTGTCCACCAATAGCAGGTTGTGCGCCACCCTCGATACAATAGTCTGGATCATCTTTGAAATCAGATCCATGGAGATGTTTGCAACTTTTTGAATTAAGCTTATGATGTTGCCACCTGGGAGGCATTCCATTTACACAAAATTAAACATGTATCTGCAATTAGTAGTTCTCTTTAAGATCCCTAAAATGTGCTCGGCAACCAATGTAGGCGCATCTTCAAGATAATTAATTAGACAAACATTTTCTATTCATTGGAACTGTTAAGCAGTAAACTGAACGAAACCAGGCATACACCGAGAGACCTCTTTATTAGGGCCACAACCATAGTTTACGAAATTACCTGCTCCTACAGGTATGCCATCGCGTAACCGTGTTGTTATTCTCTATACATTTGGAAGATATGAAGAAATACAATTATTTCACCAAGCCTATATACCAAACCTGAAATTTAGAAAAAGCGTAATTTGAGTGATTTTTAGCATAAACGATTGAGGGTATCAGGAGAGCTGGTGCAGGTATTTTTGAAACAGTGAAGCTCCTTGGATTTTTCCAAACAACAACAAAAGCAAGGGTATATCAAGAATGGTCCATCAGCAAAAACTGGCAGTGATTGGCGTGCACGTGGCCGTAGACAGTTTAAGTCATTAATGAGAGAGAGTCAATGGATGTAGGTCCGTAGCTACTAGTTCAGAAATGTTCATGTACAATTGTACATGTATCAGTCAATTTCGTGAACTGTAGTGGTGGTCCTAATAAAAGATTATTTCAATGTATATCAACTTATGTTCAAGACTCGTTAAACCACACCTGTGTACAAGAAACAAATACGGGGGCCAAATAGCAACAAACATGTACTTCATTGGTTATATTTCCATGAATATTCCGTGGAAACATGTATGTTGTCGTTCAAAAGACTATCATGCAAGATAGCGTTGAGAATCTTCCTTATGGATGGTAAAGACGACGAGTGCGAGATATGGAAATAATGACGCTAGAAGACAGGATCAAATCGTGCAAAGAAAACCGTTTGGTCAATTCTTTGAAATGCGACATAATCCCCTCTCGCGTCTTGAGTTCGTATGCCATGTTTTTTTTGGCATTCGAGGGTGCATAAAAGAAACTGCGTTAGACATAAAAATGGGAGATCTACAACAACGTTCGTTTCTTTTATGAACTCTCAAAACAATGTATTCATGCAAAGGAAATTCTTAACAGATGTTTCTAACGACAATACAAAACCATTATTATACATTTCCGCGTGTACTTTTCTATATAAAACTCATTTTGCAACGCACAAAAAAGAAGTGCGCGAGCACAGATCAGACAACCCTAGACAGACAATTTCCAGATAGCGAGCTATTTCATCTGGCAATTTATTCCACTAGACTACATGCATATTTATGCTAGACCTCGGTGTGTGCGCAAGCTCGAATAATATAAGCTTTGTTTGTCTAAACTATACGTCGCCTAAGCCTAGTCTATGAGTACAAACAATCCGTACAACAGCCCCGTGTGAGAAACAAAGCAGCTGCTCTCGCAAAAATTAACATTCCACCTTCAGCTTCGATTCGACTCGTCAGACAGCATTAGACATCAGGCCCACTTTGGGCACAAACCATTTTGATTTCAAGAAAAGCGCATAAAATACGCTATACCAGAGAAAATAAATGCGACCCGCGTACGCAGAAATGCGGAAAAAAAAAACGTTCGGCTCTTCAGTTTGAAAGTTCATAAAATGCAAAGGTTTTACTAATTAGGGCGTTTGAAAATGAATCTAGAAAGCTGAAATGCCCCGTGTTCGAGCATATCAAACAACGGTTATTCCCCATCACACTGTCGTAAATTTACAACTCAGCTCTGTATCTCCCAATACAAGCCGACACGAGTTGTCAGCACTTTTGTTTATTCGAACAGCTAGTGCACGAAGACAGTTACTTGTTAACTTTAATTCAAACTTCTCTAGGTTTATCTCACTATACATAAAAGGAAACGTGGACAATGTCAAGAATATTGCCGCATCCTTCGTCAATAGACGCGCCACCCACTGGCAGATTGCGAACTATAAATATGATGTGCCAAACGACAAATAAAGCTCAAGTACATGGGTTTAAGTGGGGAGATTTCATTTCCTAAGGTGTAATGTCAAACAGTACAGCATATCTAAAATTAGCGGATGTTAACACCAATCACCCCTGAGGGTGCGAGGAGTGCCCTTTCAATCAAAGACAGATTTAGACACAGTAATATACACTACAGTTACACAAAATTGCACCTTTTAGAGGTTCCTTCCCTCGCTACACCAGAATCACTTTTATAGGTTCTTCGAAGAACCTTTCTGAAAATGTCAATAATGATGAGTTGATCAGCATATTTAGTTGAGTTGCTTTAAAAACATCTGTATAAAAATAAATGGCGGATTTTTTTCTATCGAACCTTTCAAGAACCTCAATTCGTTCAATTACGTATACAGTATAAATTTTACATATCAAAAACGGAATTGCTTTTAATATCACCGCTCGATGTAAAACTTCAATGTAACTCTATAGTTAAGAGAAATTAAAACCACACTTCGATCTGTACGATCACACGGTAAGTCACTAGTTATTAACAGGAACCAATTACCCCACTGGTAGTCGGGTGATTCCCTTCGTCGCCTCCGGTTTCCACGTTGTTTTTTTATTTCGACTTTTATATCGAATGCGTGCGAAGTATAGCTAGTAAATTAACACGCTCAAATAGGCCAATCTGCATAGAGCGCCATAACAGAAGCTCGGTACAGTAGAACCCGGATAAGTAGAAACCCGATAACTGAAAAAACCTGATAATTGCAACACATTTCAAAGCACCGAACTTTTTGAATACGTTTTCTATGTTATATAAAACCCGATAAGTGAAAACCTCCTAAAAGAAAAAACCGGCTATGTGGCAATTATATGCAAGCACCGTGTTCAGCTTTTGTGTGTATTTAAGACCGGATAAGTGGTAATCACGCCTTGCAGTCTAAAAGTATAATGAATTTTTGGCAACAGTCAGTACGGCGCATTTACTTACAGCGGGATACGGGAAATTCCCGCTTTTCAGTATATATATATATATATACATAGAAGTACATTATTCCGTTTACATGTGTATAAATTGAAGAAAATCGGGCCTTTCATTATACACTATTAAACTGAGGTACCTTATATTAATCATTGTAAGTACATGTACATTGTTTAGTATTATGTTTATCAAAAACTTGTTGAAAATTGTAAGTATAGTCTAGCATAAGCTTAAGAAAGTAAACACTTATGGATTCTTTAGGTATAGTCTATCAAGCTGAAGTGTGGAATAGTTTTGGTCCACACAATTTCGCAATGACTGAATACAGTATCCAGTTTGTGTGAAAGGGAGATAACAGTACTTGTTCTGCAATATGACAGAATCAAAAAGAATGCTTACATCTCTGGACATGTATAGAAAAAAAGATCGAAATTCTTTAATTCTTTAATAATATGAACAACCTGGAGGATCAGTTTTGTGTCATTTCTGCGGACTACATTGTTTAAAAGAAATGTCTGACTACTTTTATTGATGTTCCTGCTGATGAACATGTACATTTTACTGTTTCCTCTCTTCTATTGCTCGATCTTACTGCTGAATGTACATGTACTCGTTATAAAACTTTGTTAATATGATTTTTTTATCAATAAATGCTCTTCTAGCCATTTCAAGGAGATTAGGCTCACTGTATATGACTAATCTGGGCAGAAACTGATCAAATTTGAGCGCATTATTCAAAAACCCGATAAGTGAAAAAACCTGATAAGTGGACAAAATTTAGATGCACCGTCCATTTCCACTTATCAGGGTTCGACTGTACATAAGTAGCTGTACGTGCAAAATGCCAAAGCGTTGAATAATGTATGGTTGAAAATTCGTCTATAGCAAAGCGGGCGTATTAAGGCAGCCAGCAGCGACTTTAGTCTTTTTCGAGGTACCCACCAGGGTCTCATTCCAATTTATGCCAATATCTAACGCGTATTCCCAGAGGCAATCCCGCTGGCATACTTTCCTGTGGGTAAACAAGAGGAACGAGTATAATAAGAAGCATTAGCATTTAGTGCTTAACATGCATGGCATCAACTTTTATAAGCATCGCCATATAATGGTGTATACTTGGACGGGGGAAATGATCGAAACGCATCACCGTGCCTTCATTAGACAGATCCGGGCACGAAACCCGCGTCGGACCCACGAAGAATGTACGTCATTGCGAACCCGATGAATTAATAACCCCTTCTCGATCACTCTTCTCAACTATAGGTGACATTCTGCGTAACGGGCAATGCATCATGTGAGGATCTTCTAATATGCATGCACGCAGGCGAGGGGGGACGAATTACGGGGGTGACAATTTCTATCGCGGGGCAGCGAGGCCATGGAAAAGTCGACTATTCCCTCATTAAAAGCTCTTTACAAACACGAAAAAGCTCTATGATATTATATGTCAAACGGGGGGTTTAGCGAAGGGCAGCTAAGCCACTCGGGAACTTCCCTGAATGATGAAAAACTTTCCTGTCAATCAATAGATGGTTGATGGAGAATTGGGAAAGCTAGACAAATTAACGAATTTTGCATTTTAAAACTAGTTCTCCGAATAGATAATGTGTGCTAAAAATTATTTCTGATGCACAATTTTATTATAGGTATGCATTTAAAAATGCCGTTCTTTTCCCCTTATTGCGTATAATAATTTGATTAACTGTAAGGACATGTTGGACACCTTCTAATCTTATTCAGCCCAAACACCTACGCACTTATTGAAAGCTGTAAGCAGAAACGTAATTATGCATATTTATGCCTTATTCACAATGCATCGACGAACTGTGGCTCAGGTGCAATTCGAAATTTCCTACAGTCATGATATCAATGAACGGTGGAGACTGTTTACACGCCATCTTGAAAACCGTCTCCACCGTTCATTGATATCATTGTGAATAGGGCATGAAACTACAGCGGCTGTCAGTGCATTTCGAAATTAATTTTTAAAATGGTTTACTCCAATTAATCCATATACAGGTATAAATCACCCATACATATTTTAGTTAAATCGGTACTAATGACAAAATAATGTACATTATGGATTATAGCATGTGATTGTGAGAAAACTTTGTAGACATTCTGTTTTATACATTATTTTGAAATCAAATTTCTTTTAGAATAATCCGAATATTTTTGAAAGAATATCTTGATAAGTATAGTATAATCATATTACCCGCTTGTGTTGCAATTTGGTATAAATTAAAATGAATGCTTAGAAATAACCAGAAATATGTTACAAGTGTATTAAAATTAAATATGTTGAATTTGGCATACACACGTATGCCACGGGTTGCAATTTCGTCCGCAAGAATGGCGTTGACCGAAATAATAGTCCGTAATATTACCACTTCTTCGATCACATCGAGGTCCACGCGGACCACATCCGACCTTTCTGGGCGGAGGTTATGCCTGACAGGACGGAAATTTCCAGGTGCACATGGGTATTAGGACATTAGCGTCACGCACGCTATTTGCAGAAACGTAGCAATGCGCCTTTCCAACGTCGGGCTTAATGTGGCTTAAAATTAGCAAATAGCGCAATATCCCTTGCCGTAATTCGGGATTAATGCAAACTGCTGATTCATTTATGATAAATGGAAAAATAATACCCGTTGGAAAGTGCCAAGGCGATGCAGCGAGGAAATAAAAATGCTGCGAGAGAAAAAGTGCATCATCGCTACATGAGCGGGCGTCCGGAATTTCTTCGCCAAAGTTGGGAAAAGGGTGATGTGACAAAACTGAATAGACCAATCGCTATGCAAGACCTCTTCCAAAAAGCAAATTCTAAAGTAATTTCAGCGCGGCGGCGGACCTCCTAGGGCATTTCCCACTTGATAATCTAGATTATGATCGATGCTCGGAGGAAATTGTCTTCCTCCGCCGTAGCAGCGCGTAATTGAAGATCATTTTTATATTTTTTGGTGCATACAAATCGTAAGAGAATGTTGCTCCTTCATTGCACATTGCTTGGGCTGACCTTAAAAGCATCCATCTTCCGGAGAGTAATGACATCGACGTTCTCCGGCTTGTCAGCCATGCAGCCACGGTGAAGCTTAACTGTTTTCCTCAAAAATCTTTCCTTTGGCAAGGAGCAATATGCATGAACAGATACAAATCTGACTGTTTCTGCGAGGATTTGCAGGAGTTGTTCGCCACTTTGCAATTTTGCGGTCAATAACGAGCGCGCCAAAGTAAGAGAGCATTGGGGAGGAAACTCACGGGAACGAACGCCGCACCGCAAAGCGCGTCAACTTTGGCCCCAATTCCAGCTTCGCCGTCGGGGGAAAACAGACGGAGGAACACCGAGTTTTTTACTTACCTAGAAAGAGAAAAAAGAGCGATATAATAAAGAACAACAGTATAATTCGCATTTTCTGGAAGAGGAATGAAATGATTTCGCGTGAAAATGTTGGGATAAAGGCCATAATTTAGGCTGATTCAATGTAACTGGATTCTGCAGAAAATGCATGTTTCATTCTTTCATACGGGCGACAAATTAAACACTAGGACAGCTCATGGCTGCGTTCTCAGTATCTTGTTTTAAGAAAAAGAACGCTATATTCGAGACCCTATGCAATGTAATGCAAATTCATTCCCCAATTTACAATGTAGTACCAGAATTATGTTCAGCTTAAAATTTGAGACATACTGGCTCCAAGTATCAGTCATTGTTAGATGATGGCACAGTATACGTACATTGTAATATAAGTAGGTGCACCCGCCGCATTTTTGCGTGGATTTTTCCATGCAAAAAAGCGGCGAGTGAACCTAGTTCAAACTACTGAACACTGCAGCGCCGCCCTGTTGGTTGAAGTTATGTCTTCTGTGGATCAGCCACGCCCTCACTTGTAAACGAATCGTAGGTGGGCGTGAATTCATCGTAGTGTTTTAACTTCAACGCACAGGGCGGCGCTGCAGTGTTTTCAACCAGAACATCAAAGTGCCGACACGAATGTGCACCTACTTGTATTACGTATACTGTGCCAATGGACCTTATGCGGAGTTACGTATGAGGCTACGTCGCGTGATCTTTTCATCGAATCAACAACTCCAACAACGTGTCTCGAGACTGCCTCTGGGTAATTTTCGCCAATGGAATAAATGAAATATCACTTAATATATGCATGCTGACGAAATCTGCATAAGGTCCATTACAAATGGCAGTAATACTTACAAATCGCAGTAAACATTAAACAGAACCAAACCTATCAATGACGGCATGAACTGTGGTGTCATTTTTGCAACATCTATAACAAGCAACTATTACTATATTTGTATCAACAATGCATGCCAAGCGCAGTTTTATTCCTTTTGCGAGGTTATACAATTTTTTGTTTGACTGTCAGGTAAACTCGTGAGAATGAAATTCCATCATTTTCGCAAATATATTTTGCAAAGAAAAATCTACCGTGAATGATAGAAATTTGATACATGCAGATAAGATATTTTCTCCATCTTCTGTATTGGGTATTGAATAAAAGCACGTCGTATATACTAAACCAGCTCGCAAAATGTGCTTCAAAGAATTTCATGTCTACCTCTAAATAACTTCATGAAAAGAATGACGGCAGGCAGGATAGCAGGAATTATAAGTTCACATTTTAGTTAAGAAACTATTCGACTGAAAATAATGAAAATCTGGATAAATTAACTCAATGGCAAGATATAATGAGATGTTTTGACAAAAATGCATTATATCAGCGAAAAAAGGTAAACTTGCGTCAGAGCGCGACCTCAATATCTACCTTATCATCAATCCACTAAGGGGGACATCAATCCCCCGAGTTACTTGCACTTTTGCAATAATTAGCAATACTCTACAGTATCCAACAGTCCATGACTAATCCCAGTACATGCGAGTCATGAACAAACCTCCCAAAATTAGTAACGTAAGCAAATCACTCGAATAAAATCGATTTCTCCTCAATGATGAATGATGTCAGCAAGAGAAAAACAGCCTGCGTTTTCGCCGTTTACATCCGATCAAGAAATTAACCCGGAAGTCGACTACCAACGACAAGACCCCCTTGGTACAACGTCGCGCAGCCGTTCCTCGATAAAGAACGCTGCAAAGGCAAGGCAGGATCCCGCATCCTAATTGCAATTTACTTTGTGTACCTTCGATGAAATAAAAAAAATCGAAGAGAAACAAAGTTAAGCTCGTCTTAGGAGCCATCACTGAAAGTACGAGATAACTAACAGTAATTCCGAATTTCATTTTCTCGGTGATGCTGCACTTTAACTAATTCCAAAAGGGGTTTAAAAGTAGCAGTGTCTTCCAGACACTTAATTAAAATGTCACAGCTGAGAAGATTTGCCTTAAGTTTATGGGGTGGCAGATGGAAGGCAATTGTACGAGGCTCCACGGAGGAATTGCATCCGTCGCTGACTAAGCAAGACCCTCGAGAAGCTCCTCTACCCTCATCATTTTGAACATAATGATGTGAAGGGACTTTACAAGAAAATTGTATAATCATTTCAAAGTAATGAACGTCCTCCCACACCCATATCGTTATCTTGTTTATAAAAGAAAAAACGCGGTGATTAACTTCGGTTGAGAATGCAGTTTAAACTTCATTAAGAAAGGATTACTGTTTAAATTTGTACACCGTCATATAAATCAAGATTAGGAGCCCAGATTTATCAGGCCACTTGAATTTACACAGGTAGACGAATGCATGCTCTATCCGCAACGCCATGAATGAATTAAAATTGCACGACGACCAATTACTGATGAAATTAATTGCTTTATGTTGGCCCATGGCTCGGAAAAACAAAATTAGCCCACTCGCTTGTCGCTGTTAAGTGCATGTTTTAATCTACAACAAATAACATTAGGATTGTATTTTTTTTAATGCGCTGAACAAATGAATTGCGACAGCATACATGATTAATTTTCACATTGTTTGATTTTAACCTCAAAATTAGCTGAATTTGATACCAAAAAAAAAACTGCCAATGGAAAAGTTATGGAAGGCCAATCCAGAGTGTATTATTACATATAAAAGAAAACGGAACATCTGATATTAGATGAAGTCGATCATAAAGAAAACATAAAATGTTAAGCTTGTAAAAAATAATTCATAATATGAAAACTCAAGTGTACGTATCGTATTTTTGTAACCATAAAATGGGAACTAACGTATTGGGGTTTTGAAATTTTCAAGTATCTCATATTGCACTCCCATACAACACAAGAGAAAGAATTCGTAGACGATTTTACCAAAATCTTTCCATAAACAATGTTTAAATCTAATTAAAAGGCTGCTTTCCATGCTCTTTCAACAATTGAACGGGGATTAACTGACAATTGAGTTTGGCAATTTTCATATAAATACATATTTAAAAGCACTATAGTTAAAAGTGAAGAGAATACATTGTAACAAATATCCAAACTCGAAGCAAGTGGTGGAATAAAAACTAAACAAGGATTACTCCAATATTAAACAACCAGCATTTATTAATTCATCAAAGGCAACATTTCAAGATGTATACGCATATAGAATGGAAGACAGGAAGCACGATGGACTTAGCATACTGTTACAGTCAGACAGAACGTCAACGCCAAATATTTTTCGTTTCGTTATGTTGTTCTACAAAACGGTTGCGGATGATGAATATACAGTAGTAGATAATCGTCTAAATTGGAAAACCAAAAAACGTCGGTGGCGCTCCATTGCGTTGAGGAACTGCTGGGCTTGGAAAGTTGGCGAATGGATTAAAAGGTGGAAAGGCGCTACTCAATGCCAGGAACATCATTAGAAATGACAGGAAGACGAGCAGATCTAGGGCACACAAACGCAAAATAGAATAAATTTTCTTAGAGTCAGCAAATATCCTCAGATGATGAAAGTTCACGCATCATATAGTGAGTCAAAATGTCGATCGAAAGACTGATAAATACATGTAGTAGAAATGTTACCTGTCATCATTTTAGAAGATGTTCGATATTTGTCCAAACAAACGTTGTTATCACTATAGGAGATAGTGAGCGTATGCTTCAGAAACTACTAGCATCTTTATATAGCTTGACATTTTTCATTTATAGGTAATTTAACGTAATAGCCCACCAAGAGGGAACGCGCATATTAATTTTTTATTACTAAAGATAAATTGTTTTTATGACATCTGCATGGCAGATCGAAGTGCGGAATCGGCATTTATTTAAATATGATTGATAGAGAAAGTAAAATTGGAGCAGTTATTTGAAGCTATATTACCAAAAATAAGTACTTGTGGAAAATTTTATCGGCTATAAATTATGATATCAAAAATGTACTTGTATATCAGTGCCGCAACGCAAGTTTATTATATTCTTATCGGTTATTTCCTTGTTTTTTGACTTCCATTGAAGTACAATTTATATTTTTCTCCAATATAATCGGAAGTGAAAACGCTATATGCTGCATGCGTGTATAAACCTACTGTATAATGTAACTTTGTAAAATATTAATCTAATTCATTATTAATTTTCTAAATTAACAGTATTTCGTAAAATTCCCTTCTCATGAATCCTCTACTTCAAACTATACAGTATATACCGTATGCAAAATACATTCTGAATTTTAATGAAAAAATAATGCAACACTCTCAATACTGCAATAATTTCATTATTCTAGACCGAGGAGGTATCCTCATCAACATTTCATTGTATTAAATTTAACATTAGAGCATCATTATTAAATATTATTAAAAATATTTTAATGAAAAATATTCATTTAAAATTAATTGAATCATTATTCAATTTATTATTAAATTGAAACATTATAAAATCTAATTAATTAGAATTTCTAGATCATGTTTCTAAAAAAACTGCAGCAAGCTACAGCGTAAGTTATTACCTATTTTTATGTTTTAGTTCAAACCGTTACTTCAATATTGTGAAGCTTTTTTATTATGAAGATTATTTTACGCCCATCCTGAAAAACAAACAGCTTCAGCAATGTTCTTATAAAGTATTTGTATGCCTTTACATAATTCAATACCCGGAGGTTAATATTGATGTACCACCATATGACGTTTTAAGGAACATTTCTTAATTTCAAGATTAATTTCCCCTTTACCGGTAGTACGATTTGTCTGTCAAAAAAAAATTAAATCTGTCCGTTTATTTAAAAAATAAACCTTGTGAGAATCCAGAATAAATAAACGTTAACATTTAAATCTGGAGGTTAGAATCGTTCCTTAAAACGTAATGGTAGTACGAATCGTAAATTAAAACGTAAGAGTAGCACAAAAGCTCATTAATGAATGATCAGTTAGTCACATAAATGAGTTAATGGTAGAGGTACTCAGACAGACGCTTTGCAAATGACAGTTTCGGCAGTAGTGAAGTCATGTGTGAAAGAGGAATGCAATAGTTGCTTTAAAAACACAAGTTGGTTTCAAAATTCAACCGCTTAAGTTTATCGCTATTTTAAAACCAATTGATGCTTCCGTTTTCACACGTGACTTTTGCACAGCATCTGCCTGGGTACCCCTACATATATATGCTATTACCCTAAAAACAATGATAACAGCCATATTGTGATGTCTTATTTTTAGTGATACTAAATGTTCTGGTGTATACATGTATACAATGTACAGTACATGTATACCTGTATGCATATTCAATACATGTATTTGACATGCAATTTGCCCGGTTTTGGACATTCTGTATGGTAAAAATTAAAACTAGGTACGGCTAAAAATACTTGTAAAATTCGACGCTTCAGCTATTTATCAAATGTTTATTTCACCACGTCAGCGTATGTCGTGCAGTTTCGATTTATGCAAATCGACAATAAAACCGGTTTTAGTCAGTGAAAATGCAGGAAGTTAGACATTATCTAAACCGATAATACCGATAATAAATCTGAAGAAAACAAAACATTATAGAAGAAGTGTTTCAAGTGCTTTAAGTGTTTATTAAGCCAGTTTTTCACCAATCTATTTGCTTACAATGATGACAAATTCGCGAGTACAGAATGATTTAGCCAACAAAGCATAAAACTACAGAACTGCGAAATGCTAAAGGAGCAACATCCGTAGAAGGACGTAGTTGGAAGTCATCGTTTACCAACTGGTGCATTGTTGGAAGGCAAGCCGTAGTTTGGAAGAAATAAGTTCGGTATCAGGTTGAATGGATCTAAAGGATTGATCAGGGCCTCGCCCGTCGACAGCAGAGCCACCAAAAAGACCACGAGAAGGAATACTAGGACAGCATAACATCAATTGAAAAATGGTTCACAAAGTTACAAACGAGCAGTTCAAATTGCATTTGAAATTGGAATATTTTGTTAACCTCTCAGCATATTGGAAGTAGTCTTTAGAAACGCTGATCCAGGTCGCTTACATGTATCACTGTCTACGAATGTTTTAATCAAAGCTTCTGAAGCAGTATATACATGTTTTCATTCCCGTTCATATGGAAATAAAATGCCTTTAGCCAATCATATGAATCGTAATAACGCAGATGTTCGAGATGAAATGTTTTGCGGATAAACGGTAAAAGTGATTGATCGACAGAAATTAAAGATATTGACTACCGGTATAATAGTCAATTTATTTATCATAAAACATGTTATTTTACACAATACTACACATATTTCGTATTTCACGTGTATGTCTTTCGTGCTGCGTTGGGAAATATACCAATCATATCAAAAATTGATGTCATTTTATTTAAACGATTTTTGAATATTTAAAGATCGATATCGCAATTAAATTATCATACGTTTTAACATTGTCAAATTTCGCCATCAAAATCACATGTTGCGATGTTGATAAAATAAATTGATCGCAACGCGTTAGCATAAATGTGTGGAAATGCTGGATTCGTATCGACACGTTTTAGCATTTTGTATAGTGATATAGGCCTACAGGGTGAGTTGGATTTAGTTTTAACCCCATAACTTGTCACCGGTTATGATAAAATAATTACTTATGAAATGCAAATTAAAAATAGCAAATGTGATATTTTCAACATTTTATAGAGCATTAAACTGTCTCATAAACTCGACATAAAAACACCTCTATACACTGTAAAAAATGTTTCTAGATTTAGACATGTTGTATGTCTTAAAATCGTTAAAGGCATCTGAAATTTAGACTTTTTCAAAATTTGACACAACAAAAGTGCTGATATTAGAATAAATAGTCAATTTAAAATGGATAAAACGTCACATTTTAATTTAAGCCACAAAATGTGTATGAATTAACCAGACACTTTATGTGACTAAAATGAGCACCAATCAGATTTAACTTCCTGTCACCATTTGCAATAAGTTTGCAAATGGAGCTCTCATCAGCTGCATGAATTTTTCGAAAAAATGAGGTATCCGTGGATAATTGCAGCGTCCCTGACAAGGGAAATGTCAATAAGAAGATTATGGATAAGAGCAACACATCTCTCTGTGACAAAAATTCAAAAATATTCGAATTT
>JAQGAO010000609.1:0-31843 GCA_034697705.1 Ommatoiulus sabulosus | reverse complement strand
GAATGTGAATTCTAATGTGAAAAACTAAAAAATGCTCAGAAATATGCGCTTGACTTTTCGGACACACCTAAAATTGGAAAGTTTCCAGATATAATTTGCCTCGTGTATGACCAGCTTTAAGCAATATCTGCGTGTTCCAAACATGTGAGGAATCAACAATGAAACCTGCAGCATGATGACGGGTCTAGTACCGTGTTGAAACCCTAAGGTTGTTGCCTCGGCGTCACCAAGACCCAGTCATGTCTTGATATGAATCATAATTTCTATTAAAATATAGCGATTAACATAATTTTTCATGTCCCCAGAGGCAAAAATAAAGAGAAAAAATGGAAAAAACAAAAACGAAAGTGGCAAACAAAGGGCCAACAAACCCTTAACGTAATGCAAATGCTATAAACATTGGCAATAATTGGTGGCGCGTCCTTTCCCCTTGAATTCCTCGAGACATAGTCATCCTAAAGATAATCCTATCATTATTGCCATTTAAGGAAACAGGATCCAAGTTCGCAAAAAATAAATGGACGCTCGTTTACATTTCTCAGATATCGATCCTCTTCTCAATTTGAGGGCGCATTATTCTTCCCAAATGGCTTTTCGTAACGACTCCAAGTTGTTAATGTCTGGGTCAGGTTAACCCCTTCTTTTTTAGAAGGGGTAAAAATTAAGCTTGATGGATGCTATGCGTTATGGGAAAAAAGGGGACATTCCAGAAAGGGCATCCGTAACCATGCTGATTGCTGCTCTCAACATGGCCACTTTCTTGCAGAAAAAAACCGACTGGGGGTGTCTGGCTCTTAGATTGCTCTGACCTTTGCCATCAACTCCTACGTAGGGGAAATCTCCATTCGTGGGCCAGAATTTGTATTGAAAATGTGCTGGATTTTGGCCAGTATCTGTCTTGAAAATTTGATAGATTTTGGCTTATGCCATTGAAAACCCCCAGAATCTGTCTTGAATATTAGCTGGATTTTGGTATATGCCATTGAAAAACCCCCAGAATTTGTCTTAAATTTGCTGGATTTTGGCATATGCCATTGAAAACCCCCAGAATCTGTCTTGAAAATGTGCTGGATTTTGACATATGCCATTATAAACCCCCCATCAGAATGGGCCAGAATCTGTCTTGAAAATTTGCTTATTTTTGGCATTTGCCATCTTTTCCAACGACTCCGGCGTAATCTCCAGTTTTTGTTCAAGATAGTTCAAATGAGACAGGAATTGAAATTTTATGTTTGGATCTTCTGGAATTTCTGAGTTCCATGGTGGGCAAGCTATAATAATTGCTTTTTTTTAAAAAAAAAAAACCCTTCATATTTACTGTACATTCTTAGAAATGGAAAAGTAGCCAGTATATTGTACCTTGTAATGTATTTTTTATATTTAAATTCTCTTTGAAACTTGTTGAAGAAATAAAATAATACATTTGACACCAAAATGTTTCATCATTAAAGGTTAAAAATGTAGAATTAATTTAAAATATTATTTTAAATTAATTTTACATTTTTAACGTGCAATAACGTGCAAATACGTGCATTTAACGTGCAATTAAGTACACCAGTCGTATAAAGAGTGTACAGTGGAAGCCGCTTAGTTCGATCACGCTTAATCCTATCAGACATTTTATTCGATCAAACCTTCAGAATGGATTTTTTTCCTATTGCCCTATGTTATAAGGCAGTGTATGTAGGCCGATTAATTGGATCATCTCATCGCCTAATTCGATTAACTTAAAATTTAAAACTTAAATTTTGGACTTAAATTTAGTTGACTACCATTACCAGTGCATTACTCTTGTGCATACGATGAGTTCAATACCTGCAAAATGTAAGACCAAAAGATTATCAACACGCACAAAGAATTATCGAAGATAAATTAGTTTTTGCCTTAATATAAAGTACAAGTACGTCTCATCTTCAGTCGTAGTCGGTATTAAAATCGAAAATGTGGACGTTAAAAAGTTTTTATACGTTAATAAACAGCTCGATATCTTCATATTTATAGCTCCACAGTAGACGTTCATGAATATCTTCACAGTTATTTTTTTTTTAAAAATAACGGCAGCCATTGCAGTTCCTGGCCATTAACTCAAAAATACAATGTAAGTGAAAACCACAAGAGAAAAAGAACTTTCACTAGTTTTCCACGAGTTTTTACAACATTGCCGTTTAGGCAGACTAAACTTTTACTCCGAGGTTTGGAATGTAACGACTACGCATAACAGTAAAAATACTGTAATGAACAACTACTGATAATAGAAAACTACTGCTTTTTCATCAACACTCCTATACTCGCGCTATTATCTGAGAGATACAAATTCAATAAAAATATTTTTTTAAATAACTCCACGACAGTTTCAGTATTTAGACGGCGGTTTCCTCTATCTGCCTAACTCAAAGGTCAGTGACATTTATGGACATTTTGAGATGAATTGCATCATCAACTGTACGTGGAAAGAGCCATATTTATCTGTGAGATACTGCGCGACTGCTTTTGAAAGTTTTCTAAATTCTCGAAATTCATTTGTTATTACTGCTACTGATTTTTTATAATGTACTGTATATCGTACAGTATATTGCTATATTATACATTTTCTTATGGGTGCCCATCAGAAGTTCTTGAAGGTGAATAAGTAGAATTGTGGAAAGTTGTGAAAGTGAAACAACAACTGCAAAGTGAATCTTTAATTACAGCTGTTTGTATTTTGTTTATGATATATATTTTGAGTAAAACGTATGAAATATAGTTCATTTTCTCTTCGATAGCATCCTGACAGATCTAAAAAGGAGGCGCGAGCAATGCAGTATGAGGGGGGAAACCTACATGGTCAATACTAATGATAGAATTAATGATGCGCAAAATCTGTATAGTCATTATTAATGGCGGTATCCGTAACCACGCCTCAGTAATGATGCCAAAATCCGGATATTCATCATTACTGGCCATCATTCCACATTTTCTCACCCTACACGATCATTTTAATGGCACTCTCAGAAGATAAGGAACGTGTACAGTTCACTTAAGTTCTACAAGGAACGACATTGGGGACAAAATCCAGCAGCCTGTCTTTGACAACCTTGACATTTTCACTTTGTTCCTTTAACATAACGCAAGTCACTGTGAGATATGGGGCAATTTAAGCAACGATGACGTCATCCTCATTTGCATGTATTTCTGAACACAGGTAATTTTTCCTGGCACTTGCATATACTACGAGAAGTCGTTTGAAAGTGCCTTTGTCTCGTGAGAGAATGATATCCCAACCTGCAATTATCCCAACTGATTAATTGACTGGTTAGAGAACTTGGCACATGCAACAATATCAACAGGGTGCGATGAGGATATACATGAAGTGTTCAAGTGTTGTATTTAACGAATTTTCCTTTCACGCATTCCATCTGAGCAAGAAGGTGCACAATCATTATCATTGTGTTTTCAGGTGCCATCCCTGACATTATTTGTTGACAATGCCTAATTATCTCGGCAGTGAAAATAGACATTGTTTTAGAACAACAAACTAATTGTGCCTATCAGCCTCGTGCATGATCAAGCTGAGATACTGAAAAGTAAGAAAGCTCTTTTTGTTGCTGAGTTGTTGCCTATATCTAAGGTAATCGCTTGATGAGCTTGAATGAAAACCAATAAACAGAGTTCTTCAAAACCTGGAAAAGATAGGGAACTTGAAAATATCTGGAAAAGTCGGGGAAGAATGATTTATTTTTAAAAAGTCAGGGAAGTTCAGCGTATTAATGTCGCAATCCAAAATTAATGCTACTACGTGCTTAGCTCAGGGAACATTTACAAGATTTTTAAAATTTTCTAAGTAAAAATTTGCAAAATTTTAACAGTTTTCGAGGACACATTTGCAAAATGTTTTACTGTTTTCGAGTACAGATTCGTAATTTTTTTTAAATTTTCCGAATATAAATTTGTAAAATTTTCAAAAATTTTCATGGTAATTTTGGAAAATTTTCGCAGCCGTGAAGTCACGTGTGCAAAAGGAATGCTTTAACTCGGTTAAAATACAGAGATGACCTTGATTTTATACCAATTAGCGTACCGACTTTGCACACGTGACTTCACGACTGCCGAAAGTGACTTCCATAAAGCCTCTGTCTGAGTACCCCCCTATTAAGACTAGCAAAATGAGCTCGGTATGACCATAGATTTGGCTAAATGACAAAATTATCACGTTATTTTATGCATTCACATGTATATATTAAAACCTGCTTTATCTCAAAATGAAAAAAAAAATGTTTTGTGTCACTTCTGAAGCGGGGGTGTCGAGATTAAAATTGTAAAAAAAAATGAACCACTCAAATAAATTTCAAGAAAAGGGGAACATGCCGCTATAGTGGAATTTTAAATGCAATATATGCAGCACGATATCCTGTAAGTACGAGGGTAAGTTAATAAATAATCTCTAAAACGGTTGAAAACTTCCCCCCCCCCTCTTCACCAAGTCCATTAAGTTGTAGGAATTCAAATCTTATGTTTTTGCAAGAATTTAATTACAACCGAAAAGAATGCATACGTAGAAAACATTTTCCAGCCTACTTAAGATTATTTATTGACCCACACCCTTGTGGTCTTCTGTGAAATTTAAGGCCCTACAAAACTCCTTTGGAGATACAGTACTTGAATATAATCTTTATTTATTTGTCTGGGGAATAACAAGGGATTACAAAGAAACTTCTTCAGAGTACTTGATTTACAATAAAAACAATTAATGGTGTGGGGGAGGGGAGGGGAGGGGGAGAACATATTAGTTTTATCAATCATAGATACCCAGTTCTTGCTGAGTCTTTATCCAGGGTACACCCTGACCTGGAAAACCTGGAAAAGTCAGGGAAATTCAACGTATTAATGTTGTTACAATCAAAAACGAATGCTTCTACGTGGTTAGCTCAGGACCAATTTGCAAACTATTTTTAAAATTTTCCAAGTACAAATTTGCAAAATTCTCAGCAATTTCATTGTACAAATTTTGCAAAACTTTGGAATGTTTCCGATGACAAATTTACAAAATTTTCCACGTTTTCCAAGCAAAGGTTTGTACATGCAATTTCCAACTTTTCGAGTACAGATTTGTAAAATTATGAACAGTTTCCGAGGAGAAATTTGCAAAATTCGTATTGGATTCTGAGGACAAATTTGCAAAATTCTCAACATTTTCAGAGTGTAAATTTTCAAAATGTACAACTTTTTCCCGAGTACGGTACAAATTTTTTAAATTTTCAACATTTTACGAATACAAATTTGTAAAAGTTTCAAAACAATTTCATGTTAAATTTGTAAAAGTTTCAAAACCATTTCATGTTAAATTTGTAAAAGTTTCAAAACAATTTCATGTTAAATTTGTAAAAGTTTCAAAACAATTTCATGTTAAATTTGTAAAAGTTTCAACAAATTTTCAAAATGTTCCTACAGTGTGTTATTATTTAAAATTGACATTAGTAAATTTGTCAAAATATTGTAAGTTGCCCTGTGCAATTCTTTGCAAAATCGTGGACAACATTGGCATACATGTATGTCAATTTTGTCGGACTCGTTGGTCAGGGACATTCGTTTAAGAAGTTGGAAAAGTCAAGGAAGTTTAATCTGAAATGTCATGCGGGTGCCGTGTTATCTACAAGTATCACCGTGTTTATAAACATTTCAGACTCTTCGATCATGTTTCCAAACAATCTTCCTGATGCCAATGGCGGGGGCAGTGACCATGCCCCTCGTGGCATCCTGCTGAAGTTCCATAAAACTGTTTTGAGGGTTGACTGACGATTCTCGCTTGAAGGTGCTAGGCCAATAGGGAAATAGGCTAAGTAATAAATGGCTTTCTTAAATGTCAGGGACGAGGTGTGACAAAGGCATATTTTAATGAATTCATATCCATACATTGTTGATGCATGTGTCTGAAAAGAATCAATTCGAAGGGATGAAGTTGCCGGTGAAAGTGATGTGAATAACCCCGTTTAACGTGCAAATAAATGAGTTTGGGGCTCTTCACCCCACCGCCGCCAGGTGAGGTGGCACTGTTTGCATACCGTAGGGTCCCACGTCGGCAACAACACCGACACCCGACTTAATTATTTACTTATTCGGTCTGGCAAGGAATGCAATCCATTATGATACAGTCAACGACTTCGATTTGCATATGGCGTCGAAAGACAACTCGCTTATCTCAAGCAAATGAAGCAATAACTGAGTAAACCGGGTCGACAGGAATGTGTCTTTTGATTTTGATAACTGAAAGTGTACTCGTTTCAAGTGGGGCGGAAAACGATGAGTAATGGTCGACCACCGGGATTGTCGCTGTCTGTGGCATAACTTGATGCAAGTTTGATGCAACTACTGTATTGGACTAAACCCTTCACTCACGAAGCAATTTATATACCCGTAACTTGTTTCCAGATATGTTTTATATTGCTTGATTTCTCCCCCGCCTGTGGGTTGGGAAAAATTTACTTCGCAAATATATTTCCAGAATAGAAAATGATCCTTTACTGAGCAACTTATTTCTGGAAAGAAACTGGCTCCATAGGTTTTACAGTCATGTAGAAAAGTTTCTTTCTGTTAGATAGCAAATCAGGAATATAGGATGGAATAAGCATTCACACAATAAGCAATTTGTATCCCGAAACTTGTTTACAGATACTGTATGTTTTATTGCTTGATTTCCTCCCCGTGGGTTGGAAAAAAATTGCTTCGCAAATATATTTCCACATATATGTTTCCAGAATAGAAAATGATTTTTTTCTGAGCAACTTATTTCTGGAAAGAAACTGGCTCCATAAGTTTACAGTTATTAAAAAAAGTTACTTTATGTTGATTGCAAATCAGAAGTATAGGATGGAATAATTTCCGTTTGAAAACAGTGCTGTTTGACTATACTGTTGAGATATATTCTGAAAATATCACTCAATGTGTGCAGCAACAGGAAATTGTTTCAGTTGTTTGAAATTATTTCCGGATATAACTTTCCTCGTGTGAGATGGCCTTTAGCTGCTTCGCAAATGGGTGTGTATTCAAGCTAGACTAGATCAGAAGGAAGTGTCATTCTTTAGAAAATGCCACAACAGACTGGTAAATTCGGTGAATACCTCCGAATTTTCAGGAAATATCAAAGGTTTTCTCGATTTTTGTTTGGTCGAAAATAAATTGTGAACATCTTAAGGCCGTCATGCACACACGAGGAGATTTATATCCTGAAATAAATTGCCGGACATTTATTTCAACTCAAGAAAATTCCTGTTGCTGCACACAATACCAAACATGGAGCAATCAGTTTTAAGAATATATCCCTACAGTATATGGCAACGCTGTTTAAAAGAGAAATGTGGATAAACGACTTTGACAACACTGCTTATTCAATTCATTTCAATTCAGCTAGCATCAATTAGCATTCAATTAGCACATACAACTTGTGAGACTGAGTCCTGCTGTATTTCTGGAAACACATTGACATCATACATGTATAGGTTTTACAGTCATACACAAAAGTTCATTTCTATTATTTGGGATCTTATTCCAATGTCTTTCTCGATTGGCTAGGCAACAGAAAGGAACTTTTTTGTATGACTGTAACTATCATGCTAATGGGTCTTCAGAATAAGTTGCTCAGAATAGAATCACTTTCTATTATGGAAGTATGTTTTTAAAAGCTTTCCAAAACATGGAGAAATATTTCTTGAAAAAAAATTTCGGGATATAAATTGGCTCGTGTGTGACGGCCTTTAAAGTTGTTTATTGTAAATGTTACTTCAGTGTTCTAGTGCAATTTTATACCGTTACATGCTGTGTCACTTGAAACAGATGTCATGTCCACTACAAGGATAATCCTTTCAAGTTAAAACTCTAAATGTCCTTGACCTAGGCTAAAACCAGAGGTGAAAACTTTACTTTTGGCGGCGCAAGACTTGTCGCATACACATACAACTGTGCAATAATTCACCTAGATAAGGCATTATCGTATGTTATAAATGCTGTCTGGCACCGTTAATTCGGAGATTCCTGAAAGTGACAAGACTTACCCTTCAGAGGGTGCATGTTTTCACTTTTTATCAAAACATTGTGCATGGAATAACAAAAACCGTACTTGACAATGATCTGAAAGTACATGCTCTGTAATTTGCGTAAAATAACTGCATGTGTTTCACATTATTTACAGATATTTAGCACAAATTTCGTACTTAGCTAGTACTTCAGACTGTATCTCACAGGCTTACTTTAATCTGGGATCTTACAGCACCAAGTATGAACTTCTCAACTAAAGTTGTTAATTTCTGATCAACAAAAGCAATAATGGCATCTTTCAGAACACAAATTAGTATACTGTAGAAGACTTTGAATGATAGGCTACTAAAACTTGCTAAGTCAGTGGCTTTTCCATTGGACTAAGTAAATTTTAGTAGACTAGCATTAGACAATTTAACAATAAATCGAAAGATTGCCATATATAGTCGATGCATTTTATTGCCTGTTAAGACCAAGAAATGCAAAGGCATTATCCTACATCTACTTCCTTCCTTAAAATATATTTAATACATGTACTTGTTCTCTTATGAAAAGGTATAGTAGTATTAGGAATATGTTAGAATTAATATCAAGGAAGAAACCTGCTATTTCAAAGATTCGGGAAAAGTACCAGAATTATTTCATCAGAGCTAACCTAAAATTTGATATGGAGTCCATTATTCAGGGTTCCACCAGACCTGGAAAACCTGGCCAAGTCAGGGAACTTGAAAATGTCTCGAAAAGTCAGAAAAGAATGACTTATTTTGAAAAATAAATGTCATCTTCATGTGAATTCTAATAATAGGCCTACAACAAAATTAAATGTAAATTGCATTACCTTTGTTTAAATTGAGAATGTTAAATTTAAATGTTAAAAATGTACAATGTAATTTGATACTATTTTAGATCCTTATGAAGGCCGCAGTGCCGAAACGTTGATTAATTAAAATACGTGAAATTTGGTAGCGAAAAAACGACGTGTTGTATTATTATTTTGAAAAAGTCAGGGAAATTTAACGTATTAACGCTGTCACAATAACAAATTAATTTTTCCATGGGGTTAACTCATGGCCCATTTGCCGAATTTAAAAATTTAAATTTTCCAATACAAATTTGCAAAATTTCCACCAATTTCAGAGGATAAATTTGCAGAACTTTCAGCATTTTTTGAGGAGATACTTGGAAAATTTTCAAAAAATTTCGAAGACAAATTGGCAAAATTCTGAAATTTTTCAGAGTATAAAGATTCAAAATGCTCTACATTTTCCAAATACAAATTTGCCAAATTTAAAAAATATTCCATGCTAATTTTGTAACATTTTAACATTTTGTTGTTGTTAGTTTTGATTTTTTTTTAAAAAATTGTGATTAGTCAATTTTACAACATACAGTATAAGTATGTCCTGTGTCGATTTTTCAAAATTGTGGATAACGTTGGCATATGTCAATTTTGACATTGTCATGAAAATGAAATTTCTGGGAAAACCCTGCTATTTCAGTTCATAAAATGTTAATTTTTAACATTATTTTCCTCGAAAGTTTTTATTATTTAGTAAACACACTGAAACTCGATTGTCCGAAATAGTTGCAACAAACTTGCACGATGCCCATGTACATGTATTTGGACAGGGATATCGTAATGTTTGAACAACCGGTATGCACTTGAAATCAAACATCCGGTTTTGAATTAAATCATCAATATTCAAGCGCCATTCTTTGAAAATTTCAGCCCGTGCCCTGGTGAGACATTATCATCACACTTTTATTAACTCCAACCATTGCAGCTCGGGTTTCGAAACATTTCATTTTTTTTCCTTATATCCCACCCACAGTGCCAACCATAAATGAAATTCCGGATTCCGCCCTTGATTCTCACCTGTGGTTTATGTGCATTATAATTTGCTTTCGGGATTAACAACCCTGTCGTAATGCAATCATATTTTGCGCGTTTAAGAAGTTGAATAAACTTTTTTCTAAAAAAATAATGGCATTGGTTTTGGAGCACTGCCAGGAGTTAGGACCAAAGACAGACGACGAACATCAGTGAAAACGTTTCAATATGAAAATCTGGAACTATTTTTTCTTCATTTACAACACTGCTTAAATGCATAATTTTATTACAGTCGAACCTCATTAAGACGAATCTCAAGGAACGTCAACATATGGTCGACACAACGAGTGTACAACTTTAGTTCGTACTATCCGAAGTCAGACGAAACATAATGTACCTTCAACAATAAGAACTAGTTTCATCGAAGTTTGAATGATGGGAAGGTGCTGCAAATTTTATCGGGGAGTTCCCCGCTATAACGTACAGTACCTTCCCCCTCCCCCCCCCATAATTGTCTAAAGTTCGTTTTAACGGAACATAGCGCGAATGCTTGGGAACTCGAAAATGCAATCGGGTTAACCGAAAATTGGTAAATTTCTAATTAGGAATTCGTCTTATACGAAAAAATTAACATTTTAATGTTAAAAACCATCATTATGAAGAACTGGCTTTAAACGAATTCCTGATAGCACGAACTTATTTCCAGTCCCCGTCCTAAGTCCTTCGTCTTAAACGAAGAAATTAACATTATAATGTTAATTTTAATTCATTTGAGACGAATTCCTAATTGGGATATTGCAAATTTTCGATGTACAGTACATTTTAATCCATAACCTAAGATGGGGACTGGAAATAAGTTCGTACTATCAGAAATTCGTATAAAGCGAGTTCTTCTTAGTAAAGTTCCACTGTATTTGCATAAAATTGAGTGATTTGTAAGTAATTTTAATTGGAAATTAATGTTACGAAATGAATGCATATGAACATTCTAAAATATTTTGAAACGTACTGTATGTCGATGAACTAATTGCATTGGAATGTACGATTTTGCAAATACCGGTAAGTTTTAAAAAAATCCACCTGAGTCGTCGAGATTCCTGGTGAAAGTTGGGGGTGTCATCTACGTCACTAATGACGTCAGAGATTTTTAGCCACAGAATGTGGATTTCGTAAACTACTACTGACTCAACAGGCACCAAAGCACGAAACTATTTTATGAGTTTTGTTGGGTTTGATTAATAGGCGGTCACACGTGGTAGGAATTTTTGATTAATTTAGTCCTCACACACCGAATTCGTAGTCTAGTAACCACATATTAAGTTAGTTTGTTCGTAGTTTTGGTGTCTACATATCCATTCTTCAAATTCACCAGAAAATCCACCCTTACGTGGGCGGAACCGATTCCTGATGTGGACATCATGGCCAAAAATTGTCTCGGGTAACGGTTAAGAAAAATAAGGACTCCCTGATGACCTTCTGCAGAGTTCAGTATGGTTGTCACCACCTCATTTGAATAGTTTCTAACATTACCTATTTTTCTATGTCTCGGACCTCATTAACATGAATTCACTTAATATACATGTACAGTAAATTATTGAAAGTACGAACTAATTTACAATGTTAATCTCAGGAGGTATTTTTTAAAGGGAAACATGTCAAAATGTTTGAGCAAGATACTGTAACTCTAGAGCTACAGTACATGCACGTCCACACTGGAGGAAACAGAATAACTTTCCGAATCATGAAAACATGAAGATAAATCCATAAGAAGCAAAAAGCATTTAAAACAAGGAAAACTTGATAAATTTTTCTTTAAAAAAAACCAAATGCGTAATAAGGCATTAAATATGCTGTATGTAATGCAATGGACATGATGATTCTGTACTTTTTTGGTTTTGTGTTTTTTTACTACATGTATTACAGTCTACATGTACAAGTACAGTGTACATGTTCATTTTAATTTAATTCAGGCATTTTTTGTATAGTGACCACCTGTGTACAGTGACCAACATTGCAATTTTTTTTATGGTCACTCTTTAACAGGTTTTCCTGTACTTTTTTTTCCCATAATTGTCTAAAGTTCGTTTTAACGTAACATAGCCCGAATGCTTGGGAACCCGAAAATTCATTCGTTTTAGCCGAAAATTTGTAATCTCCGTATTCGGAATTCGTCTTAAGCAAAGAAATTGACATTCGTCCATATCCTAGAACGGGGATCAGGTTTCACTGTGGTAGCTTACGAAATTTCTGAAGTTAGATTGTTTAAAATGCCCTCAATAGTTCAATGTTGAGGACTGGGTAAATTCGATCTCGTGCATAATGAAAAACAAGATGACAAACACGCACGCTGGTTTTTTCCTCTATATAATTTAAGTTGCTTTTCAGTTTTAGAGAAATTTTCGTCCTCATTAAACGAGAATAACGCATTTTTCGCGTGTTAAAAATTGTAAAAGTGGAAAAAAAAATGTAGCAGCTAAATTATCTCCAAACTTGAAAAAAATATCTGAAAATTAAGCGAACGTTGACGTGATTTGTAACATCACATTAAAATATTTAAATTTCTTAAGTGAAACGCGGATGAAAATGAAATTCTATTTTGAGGTCTGGGAGTTTAGTGGCATTTCATTTGTGAAAGGTTTCGAATATTGCAATTTTCGCCATTTTTACACGCAACACACAATGTGAAAAATTGAAAAAAAAAATACCAGCGGAATTTTTCGACTTAACACGCAACACACGCACATTTATGTGAAAAATTGAAAGTTTTAAAGAAAAAAACCAATCTCAAATGCGAAGGTCGAAGCGAAATGAAACTCGTTCACTTATTATATCACGCCCAAAATGCACTAACTCCGTTATGTATACATGTAGCTACAGAAACCCATCTGAAGATCAGCTGTTGTCGTTATCACCCTCGAGCACTCGCTACAATTAGAAACCAAACAAACGTTCTAAATCAATCCAGATTTCAAGGCTGCTAGGGTTGAACCTTTAATTTGGCGAACCTTTTCTGGCACATCTCCACATCTCATCTCCACCTCGCATCCGTTTTCACTTCGCCCCTGCAGGTACTTTCTAGTCGACACCCTGCCTGTGGCCCATTATTTCGGCGCTGTCAGACCCTCCACCTACTAAAACCATCTCCAGTTTTGTCATCCTTGTAGGAGGTGACCGCGAAACTGCTGCGAGAAGAAAGTTGCTACTCACGCAGGCCATTCTGGAAAACCTGTTAGTCGAAAGGCTAACTGGACCATTAGCGCACTAGCACGCGATGCATCCTAAAAGTGGGTTTGCGGATTTTGGGGAGAAAGTTGAGGAGGAGCCCAACCCTCGCCGCGTCTATTATTTTGGCACGCAAGGTTAGCCGTTGTTTATGAAATTATACTAATTTTTGGGCAGAACTGCTAGCGGAACCGAGGCATTCACGCGCAAGGTCTCGCGTCTTAAAACTATGAAAAGCAGGAGTTTTTACGGTTTTAATTAAAGGAAAAATTGTAGGAAGAATTATTAGATATGTGGGAAAATTGTTTACTCGGATTTTGGTTGTTGTAGCTTTGCCATGATGCAAGTCCGTCATAAGACAATATGATTTGCTAGCATATTCCACGCCACAATATAGGGGAAAATTAGCTACGCTTACATGCTGATGTTGTCTAAATAAACAAATTTCACGGGTTTTTGTATCTAATTCGGTAAATATGGAAGTCATTCAACAATTGTTTGAATGGTCGTTTTGAGATGTTTCATGCTGATATTTATTTCGAAGAGACTGTAGATTGTATTCACACATCGAAAAGAAATGAATTTGAAATTATAATGTATATGTATTGGCCTACAGGTACATTACATGTATAATGTGAATATAAATGTATTGGAACATTGTAATGCATTAAAAAAACATTTTGGGCTATGTTAAATGCATTTGGAAATACATTAACGAGAATACATATGTTGAAATGCATTGACGAGAATACATTTACATATTGAAATGCTTTGTCGAGAATACATATTGAAATGCATTGACGAGAATACATATTTAAATGCATTGACGAGAATACATATTTAAATGCATTGACGAGAATACATATTGAAATGCATTGACGAGAATACATAGGCCTATACATATTGAAATGCTTTAAATTAAGAGCACGCATATTGAAATGCTTTGATGAGACTACATATTTAAATGCATTGACTAGAATACGTATTGAAATGCATTAACGAGAAAACATTGAAATTCATTGACGATAATGCTACGCCAATACATGTATATTTTGAAAATGTATTTTTCATATACATGCATTTTTAATTTGTTTTAATAACGAAAAAAATGTATTTTGAAATGCCCCAGTGTTCTAATATTCCCAAATGCATTTTTAAATGTATTACTCGATCTTCGATTAGTTTTGGACAATGTTTGATAACTAAATTTTATACGAACAAGGACGATTCGTAAATTAAAAACCAAGTTGATGAAATTATAAACTAATATCCTATTTCAAATCCCAAATCTCGAAAGCCAATTATATTGCACATAAAACTTGCCCGAAAAATGTGTACAACATGTCAATCGTGTATTTTTAATATGTGTACTTTGGATTTTTAGAATATACAAGAACTGCGTGTTAGTTAATAATTATTTCCCACCTTTCATCAGGTTGAAGAATGAAATCAAAACTCGCTTATACTTGTAGTATACACCTTTAATTGTACTTATACTTTCGAATCTTAATTAAGAGAAAAGAAGCATTCTTTGTCATGGCCAACCTGAACATAGCAATGCAAATGAAAACATGCAACGCTAATTAAGTATATATACTACATGTACATGTGTCTGAAAATTTCCATGAACAATTTGTAAGTCAGTAGTGACATACTTTAAGGGCAATGGAAAGTCATTGTTAATTTCAGAAAGTAGCATGAAACAGTTTCGTTTAAATATTTCCGTTACTCTTTTACTTCAAGCACTTTCATTGTCGCTGTTCTAGAATATGTAAATGCATGCATTATGTGGGAGAATTATCAATGGTAATTACACTGAAAGCGTCGTAAATTATGCTTTGCCATTGTTTTATTGGGCACGAATAGTTTTATTTTCCCTTGCCAAAAACCTAACTAAGATGAAGAGAATTGAGGGCGAATCTGAAGCTTTTTCATGAAAGTCATTCAGAGTGTTCAACAACATACACGGAATTGTGTCAAAAACACTTCCAGACCAAAACGTTTTAACACAAGATTCCGGACCACTTTTTACAGTGTTCTTCCAGACCTGAAAAACCTCGAAAAGTCAGGAAAGAATAACTGATTTTGAAAAAGTCAGGAAAATTCAACTTTGTCTCAATCCAGAATTAATATTGTTTCATCGTGGTTAGCAAAGGGCCCATTTGCAAAAATTTTACAATTTTCACAGTATAAACTTACAAAATTGTCACCAATTTCAAAGGACAAATTTGCACAATTTTTAACAGTTTCCGAGGACAAATTTTCAAAATTTTTAAGTTTCCGAGGACAAATTTGCCTTTACATTGTACAAATTTTCAAAATTTTCTTCATTTTTCAAATTTTTCTGGCTATTCAAAATTTTATCAAGCTAATTTTTTAAATTTTTTAAAATCTTTCTTTGTTAATTGTGAAAATTCTTCAACATTGTTATTAGTAAATTTGGAAAAATATTGACTATTGTCCTGTGTCAATTTTGCAAAACTGTGGCTAACATTGGCAAATGTCACTTTTGACACAGTCATTGGTCAGGGAAATTTGTTTAAAAACCTGGAAAAGTCAGGGAATTTGAAAATGAAATTTCTGGGTAACCCGGTTTGATAACAATTATCATAATGCAATCTACATGTAGTAAAACCTGTCTCTATTGGATATGCAGAATGTTTGAAGTACATGGACACTGGAATTCAAATTTGATTTTGTTGAACATGTATTTAGATCAGTGATTTATTCTCAAGTTTAAAAATATGAACGTCTTAAACATTGTAAACGTTTCGCGTTTTTTTTATCCGAAAAATAGAAAGCTTGATATCATTTTTTTTAAAAGAAAATAAATAGAAAAATACAATAGAATCTTCATCAAGAAGAAGTCGCTTTTATACGAATTTCTGATATTACGAACTCATTTTCAGTCCCCGTCCTAGGGTACAGACGAATAATGTTAATTTAATTGTTCATTTAAGACGAATTCCGAATTCGGAAATTAAAAATTTTCGGTTTAAACTAATGGATTTTCGAGTTCCCAAGCATTCGCGTTACGTTTCGTTAAAACGAATGTTAGGCAATATGAAAAAAACAAAAACAAAAAAAACCACGTAATACTGGGGAATCCCCGATAAATGCTGCAACACATTCCCATATGTGGAACCTTTAGTTGTTATTGTCGAAGTCATGTTTTTAATGGCAAGTTGAATTCTACTTGACTACCAACTTTTATTACAATTGCTCAACGTTTCGGCATATTTGCCTTTATCAACATTATCAGGAGTTACATAAAAAATAATAAATTGACAAATATACCGTTACAAAAAATCTGGTCAAAATATTTCGACAATAATTTTTGACAGTATTAATAAAATGTCCCAAGATCTAAATGCATAGTCAGCATAGATAATTTCATACCTACCTAATGCATAAAACTATATTCATGTGTTTATAGATCTATTCTAACACTTAAATGTAAAAACTTGTCATTAATTAATATGCATCTAACTCTTGAAAAAGGAACATAGTGAAGTCATCTTTTGTCTGACTTCTGATAATACGAACCACGGTTTAAACGACCAAATTCTGAGGTGAGATTTACTAAATGTTTCTGCATTAACAGCTGTTCCAAGGGAGTCCAAGTTGAGGGATCTGGCTTTCGTGCCTTGACTGTCGTCTGCTCGTGCAACGCATGGCTTCAATGACGCACTTTTTTAAAATTATGACTAATGCAAAATGTTCTAAATGTTCTAAATGTTCCTGCATTAACAAGTTCTCCAAGATGGCGGTTCCGGCTTCATGCCTTGACTGTCGTCTGCTCGTACAACGTATGGCTACAATGACACACTTTTTAAAATTATTGTACGTGTGCCTTTAAAAAATGCAGAACTAACGCATTTTGCAGGACAATGAAGCATGAGACAGCTTAATACTGCATGAAATCTGCGTAATTCTGAACAAGACCTCAGCAATTACATCAGAATTTCGAGATCAAATCGATGAATGGCTATAGTATACCGACTAACGCCATTGATATCATGATATTTGGACTATTATCACTAGCAAGTTTTCGCCTGGGGCTCGCAGTAGTGGAAATAATTGAAAAAGTAAATGGGATTCTAATGTGCAGAAAGGACTTTTTATGATCCTTGACGGCTTTTGAATCGCACTGAATGGCAATGTGCTCCAAAATGGGAATGAAAAAATGATGAGTTGCACTAAAATATTTCGGCTGTAAGAGAAAAGGCTCTTGATTATTGCTCTGCCCTCTTAATAAAATCATGACAGCAGCTCCGAGATAAGGTCTGCTTTACAGGAGGCCTTCCAGTCCACCCAAACAAACGCATTTTTTTTTTTGGAAGTAGAGTAACTTTTTGTTGCCAAAAATTGAATGTAATCTCACTCTACCAGAGAATTAAGTTTTATCTTATCTGGATTGTGCTATAAGATTTGCTCTGAATAACCTAGCTCCAGCACGCTACAGAAGTCGGTTGAAACACTGAAATGTTTATCTCTTTCTTTCTCTCTGCCAGAGATAACTGCGGACTGTAAACACGATGATGTGTAATGGTAACAGGGTTGCCAATTGTTGGAGCTTTTCTCGGACAAACCAAACCAGGTGAACAATAGAATGGAAGATGGATTGGCCCACTGGGTCAATATTGCAGAAAAAGAGGTTGCGGTTGACTATCATGCGAGCTATTGAACTTTGAGATTGCGTGCTTGGGATGTTTGGCAACTGGGTTGGTGGCGTCAAAACCGTCAAATTTGACAGCCAAGGCTGAAATGGATGCTTGAATTATAGAAATCTTAGCGGTTGCATCCTTTGCACTACAGTGTACTTGCCCTTGACCACGTGGAGCAAGCTGCTCAATGGCAGCTCATGGAAAACCAAACTGCTCAAGTTTTTATCTGGGTTGTTTCTGAATCTCTGTTCATTTGTTTGGGTTTGGCTCTTGTAGGACCATTCTCATGACGTCAACGACCAATTAAGTGTCCTAGAAATTCACAATAGCGGTTGCATCCTTTGAACTACAATTGTTCTCGCCCTTGACTACGTGGAGCAAGGTGCTGAAGGGCAGCTCATGGAAAATAAAACTGCTCAAGTTTTTTTTTCTGAGCTGTTTCTGAATTTCATGTTTATTTGTTTGGAGTTGGCTCTTTTAGGGCAATTCTTATGACGCCAAGGCCCGATCAAGTGTCCCAAAATACATGAAGGAGGTGATGCTCCTTCAAGTATTGTTTTATGTTGATACAAAAAACTTGCAATAAACTGTTCATCGTTGACCATTGTGGACATTTTGCGCAATTTTTTGGTTACAGTTTAACCTCAGTATAAGAACTTGTTTAGAATCGAAGTTTGGATGAAATCCTACCCCACGTACTGTATATGAATGGGGAAGCACTGCAACTTTGATTGGGGAATTCCCCATTATTGCGTGCATTTTTTGATATTGTCAAAAGGAAATAGGCCAACGTTAAAATTCCACAAACAAACATATTGTCTAAAGTTCGTTTAAACGTAACATATAGCGCGAATGCTCGGGAACTCGAAAATTTATGTATTTTGGCTGACTATTTGTAATATCCGAATTCGGAATTCGTCTTAAACGAGGAAATTATGATTATTCGGTGACTGGAAATGAGTACGTACAATCAGAAATGCTTTAAACTTTGAAAGTAGGTCCCAACTGTAGATTTCTGGCACCCGAGTTTCCTCAAATACATAAAAATGTCACATATCTCCAGTCTTTTTAACATATGCTATAGTAATTCCATTTTATTTTATTTAATAAAATTGACGGAGAAATGTAACAAATTTATAAACATGGAAAATAAATCGGATGTCAAGATTGTTTTCATGTGGGGAGAAATATTTTCAAAGTAAAAAGTGTTATTTATGTTTTTTGAAATTACAAGTATACGGGTTTTCACCACTAGGATTTGATGAGAATCTAGATAACATTCCAGTAAATTTGAAATATATTCTTAACTTAACTTTCGTTTGCATAAAACATTATTCTGAGAACAACTTGCTTTACTTATAGTGTTTTTCGTAGCAGAACATTATTTATAATACTACTGTAGTACTTTCCTCAAATACTTAAAAGTTCCGGTCTTTTTAACATGTTCTATAGTAAAAAATTTAAAAAAATTTAAATTTGAAGAAAAATAAAGCCGATGTTACGATTTTATTTCGTTGGGGGAAAAATAGGTTGAAAGTAAGTGTTATTTATGTGTTTGAAATTGCAGGTATATGGTTTTCACCCTCTGATGAGAATCCAGATAACATTCCAGTAAAAAATGGACTTCAAGAACACTGTTGTTTTTATAGCTACAGAACTGCAGTAGGCCTACAAATGCAACTTTTCAGTATTTTAAGGGTTTGATAAAACAATGCATTTGAAATACATTATAGTCTTTAAATCCTCTTAACTTTCGTTTGCATAAAAAAATTCTGAGAACAACTTGCATTCCTTAGTGTTTTTCATATCAGAACATTAATTGCAACACAGCCAATGTTGCATTGAATTACACCATAAGTGTGGTTTCTTTCACACGTGGTTTCATGCGCCCAAGTGTACTATAATGTTGGCACACATTCTTTACTAGTGATTAGCACGCATTTTTACTCGCAGAACATATGAGAGATAAGAATAGACCATGTTTGATCTGAATCATGTTTCTTTACTTACCCCGTATTATATACGGTATGTAGTGCAATGTAACATTGTGTTGTCATCGAAGTACAATGCAAGTTAGAGTGTAGATTGACTGATTCATTTCTGCTTTCTATTCAATGATTACATGATCAGATTCCGATAACATAAACGTTTTAAGATAAATATAAAACCAATCGACGTCCACACTGAAGGAAACACAGAGGAACGTTTCGTTACATAAAAGAACGACTGAGTGGAACCGCTGGAACGAGCAACATGCTGTCAACTGTTTCTGGGAACATAAACTTATGTAAACATATCTGTCCACACCGAAGCAGCTTATTTTAGGAATATTTTACTAAAGTTGCCTCTGTTCCCACTTCCTGGAACATTCTGTCCACACGGTAGCTGCTTATTTTAGAAATTTTTTACTAAAGTTGCCTCTGTTCCCACTTCCCGAAACATTCTGTCTACACAGAAAACTTATTTTAGAATCATTTTACTAAAGTATCCTCTGTTCCAGTGTTCCCACGCCTTGGAACATCCTGTCTACACCGAAGTAGCTTTTTTTTAGGAATTTTACTAAAGTTGCATCTGTTCGCACTCCTTGGAACATCCTGTCCATACCGAAGTAGCTTTTTTTAGGAACATTTTTATTAAAGTTGCATCTGTTCCCACTCCTTGGAACATCCTGTCCACATCGAAGCAGCTTATTTTAGGAATATTTTACTAAAATTGCCTCTGTTCCCACTTCCTGAAACATTCTGTCTACGCCGAAGCGACTTATTTTAGGAACATTTTACAAAAGTTGCCTCGGTTCCCACGCCTTGGAACATCCTGTCCACACCGAAGTAGCGTTTTTAGGAACATTTGACTAAAGTTGCATCTGTTCTCGCTTCCTGGAATTTAATGTCCACAACCAAGCAGCTTATTTCAGAAACATTTTACTAAAATTGACTCTGTAATTACTATTTCCTGGAACATCCACACCGAAAGAGCAACTTATAGAAACAGCATACTCGTTCTTAGACAGTAAAGCAAGCAACACCCTGTCCACACTGAATCAGCAATACTTCAGGAAACAGAAATGTTTATTCATGTTGCTAAACTTCCTTTGATATTTACCGCTCTTTTTTTTTTAAACAAGAAACTTCGGAGGGGAACTTTGGTTCCCATTGCCATAAATAATAAGGAACTGTCAGCAACATTCAGTAACTTATAGGAACAAGTTAAAAGAATAAGAAACAGATACAGTAGTTCCTTTGTTTCCTCAAGTGGACGTAGCTGTATGCGACAATTTGCGAATTGTTTGAAAAAATTGAGTTTTAACAACATGACAACGTGGTCTATTTCCGTAGGGTACAGCCAGAATTGCATCATGGGTGGCATCGTGAATAGTGCTTTTAAAGTGGTTACTGATTTGCCAAATCTTCAAATTCCGTCTTGAGAGTTTTCAAGATAATCTTAATTTTAAACATCAAGGAACACGGTTGAGTGAACACTTAGGTTCTGTTTAAAAGCTTAGCAGAAAATTTACATTCTTGTTTAGTTTCGTTATGTTTTTTCGAGGTAAAAAGTTATGAATGAAACCCAGTAACGCCCTTTGAATTGTTCGTTCTTTTTTGTAGCTTTTTTGATAACTCGCTGCAGTTTTGCTGTGAAAATAACTGATATTGATTTCAAGTTTTCAAGAAGTAATGCGAGGACTTGAGAAGGCTACAGCTAATTTCAATGAAAATGCAATTTTCCCAAGAGTATAAGATGAAAGAAACTCACGCAACGAGAAAGGGAAGTCCTTTGTAAAAACGCACAATGGTTGGTCGACCTTGAGATAATGCTTTTCTTGAGGTACAAAACTCTGTTTTTGGCCAAAAGCATCCAAGTTTTCAAGTAATTTTGAAGCATTATCAAACTTCATATTTTTTAAAACTACAATGGAACCCTCATTATGAAAAATTCACTTTCTGCGAATTTCTGATAGAACGTTTCTCATTTCCAATTTCCGTCCTCAGGTATGGACGAATGATGTTGATGTCTTCGTTTAAGACGAATTCCGAATTGGGATATTACAAATGTTCGGCTGAAACGAATGAATTTTCGAATTTTTCTTACATAATTTTCTTGTACTTTTTCAAAATTATTTCAGTGTTATTTTCGTAGTTTTCATATTACAAATGTTCGGCTAAAAACGAATGAAATTTCGAATTTGTCTTGCATAGTTTTGCATTTTTTAAAAATTCATACAATGTTATTTTCGTTGTTTTGATATTAAAGATGTCTACAAATGTTCGACTAAAACGAATGAAATTTCGAATTTTCTTTGCATTGTTTTGAACTTTTTTCTAAATTATTTCAATGTTATTTTCGTTGTTTTGATTTTACAAATGTTCGGCTATAACGAATGAAATTTCGAGTTCCCAAGCATTCACGCTATGTTACTTTAAAACGAACTTTAGACACTAGGAAAAAATGTACGTTATAAGGGTAAATTCCTTGATTAAATTTGCAGCTTCCTTGAATGAAATTTTCAGCTCCATATATTACTTTAAAACGAACTTTATACAATATGAAAAAAGTTCGTTATAACGGGAAATTCCACCAAATAGTAAAGGTGATAGTACTAGATCTGGTACAGTTGCTTTATATTCAAACTTTGAAGTGGAACTAAAGAGTGAAACCGTTAAGGAAGCTTATTGAGGGCTATAATGGTTTAAATCTAGGTAAAATGTTTTTTGTACATGTACGTCCTCAATGGACGACGCTTTTTTGCATGTCCATTTTTTATTTACTGCAAATCGACTTTTTTGGAGAAATTTAATGAGCAGAATTGTACCATGAAATGTCATGCACTTAGAAAATATTAGGACAGGTTCTTTGTAATGTCGAGCTTTATATGTACAAGTACATTTGTTTATAACACGTGACTTACGTACTCGACACGTTTGTTCACTTTAATGAAAGTTATTTTTTTGAAGTTTTCTAAAAAAATACATAATGTTTTCAATGTTTATATTTCTTGTGGAACTGGAGCACAGCATATATCTCGCATTATAATTAATACTATGGAACTATAATAATCATTTTAATTGAGCTGTGGTAGTATTCGAAGAAAAATATCTAAAAATTTAAATTGGATAAATTTGGGAAAAATAAAAGGTGGATTTTTGCGAAAATTATTTTACGAAAATTACATTTTTTTTTTACTTTTTCAAAATTCTATCAATGTTATTTTCATTGTTTTCCTCTAATTATACTGGCTGTGTCAGACTTATGTTAAAAATTAACATGGATAAATTTGGGAAAACTTAAAATGGATAAATTTGGGAAAAATTGAAATGGATAAATTTGGTAAAAAGATAACACATGGATTTTGCGAAAATCATTGTAAGAAAAAATGAAAAAATGTCCAATGTTGTTTTCCTTTTAAGTAATGGCCGTGTCCAACTTATATTAACCCTCATTTTGAATAAAAGTTCAATTTTTTATATTTTATTTGTATTTTCTCTAATATAATGATAGAAAAATTAACGAAGTTTGAAAAAAAATAGCGTTTGCAAACTTAATGTGTAATGATTTATCTTTTGTGTCCTAATATTAGGGGCAATAAATGTACAGGGTATATCAAAAGTATACATTAACAATTAAATTGAAAAAAACATTTATTGTAATAAATTTAACGTTTAGCAACATTATTCATTGTCCATTATGCTTGATACAACAGTTCACCTAAATTTCTCCAATTATATCTGATAAAACCAAAAAAAAAAGAAATTTAAATTTTCATTCCATAAACATTTACTTGTTAACATAATTTTGACAAACCCTGTTCTGAAACATTCATTAATTTTGTTTCAGAAAGATAAAAATCGAAATTCCAGACAAATACGAGGTAGAACTACATGTTTTTTGTCAGAGTACCTTATTTATCAAACGTTCTTTCCGTCAAGTAAGTTTCAGAATGATCCAAACATCAACTTTTTTGCACTTGTCTCTCAAAAATGCAAAATTCCAGGTATTTTACTTTCGCATCCTTTTACTAATTAACGGACAAATGCTGAGCAAATATCAACATCTCGGTTTTGACCGATGCCAATTTGCGACAAAAGTCGGCCGTTTTGTTATGTAAATATCCCAAAATCAACTTCCTCCAAGTGGCCATTCTTCCCGAGGTCTCTCGGTACAATGGACTTGATGACTCCATTGTGGGGTGCTGTTACGGTGCTGACAATCAACATATACATGTAACAGAACCAGGCTGATTTTTTTTGGCTTCTTTCTCCAACGAAATCGTTACAAATACATGCAATTAATTAATCGCGAGACTTTCGAGAAAACTGGTTTTCCTGATAAGACAAAGAAAAAAAGCCAATGCCGAAGTCACTAAACGATTACATTTCGTGTAATCGCCTCGCTTCACCTCTGTTAACGAGTGTCAGGGAAACCCCTTCTCTTATTTTTGACAAGCTCCAGGGAAGGTGACTGCCCTCCAAATGAGCGTCATCCAAGAAGAATGAATGCACCAAGTGAAATTATAGCAAATGGCCATTGTTTGGGTAATTAATTATGGTAATTCACTGGCATGGAATTATTCACTTCCATTGACTCCCTCTTCCTGTCGTGTTGATTGACCTAGTGGTCAGTTGTCTCCTTTTTCATCCTTGCAAAAAGAGCAGAAAATGGCCACGTGTCCAGGTTTCATCAACATTAAGGTGTCCGAAAGAAAAATTAGGTAATTGATGGTGTTTTGACGTTGAACTATACGTCTTTCCCTGACTTAAGGGAGTAGTTTTAGAGAATGCCCGATTTTTTAAAATCGGGCATTTTTTCGTACATTCAATCAGGAATTTTGCTCGTAGATGATACGAAAAAAATATCCGTTTAAATTTCCGAAAAACTGCCGATTTTTTCGGACACTGAAAAAATTGTCCGATGAAATGTGCGAAAAAATTCCCGATTAAATGTACGAAAAAAATGTCCGATTAAATTTTCGAAATAACGCCCGATTGCATGTACGAGCAAAATTCCCGATTAAATGTACGAAAAATGCCCGATTAGAATACGAAAAAATATTCCGATGAAATGTTCGAAATATTTCCCGCCTAAATGTACGAAAAAATACCCAATGAAATATACGAAAAAATTCTTTCTTAAATGTCGAAAAAATGGCCGATAAAATGCCGATTTTTTCAAACAGTGAACAAAATGTGCGATTAAATGAACGAAAAACTGTTCGGTTAAATGTTCGGAAAAATGCGATTAAATGTTCGAAAAATGGGTCATTTTTAATGAATGACATCATTCATTAACATTCTGATGACGTCACACATGAAAATTCTTATGATAACGTCATTCATAAAATGGTGATTGTTTGAGCAATTAATTATGGTAAAACAGGCACGGAATTATTCACTTCCATTGACTCCCTTCCTGTCAAACAAAATGTGGAAGGTAGTGGCGTTCCATACCACGTGCATTTAGTGCCTTGCCTAATTGTGTACTTATTTTTCAAAAGAAAAACGAGAGATGTGACTATTTTTTAAAACTGTTTGGAAAAGTGAGTAAGTAATTTCTACCCTTGTGGGGAAACTGTTTACATCAAAGTGTTATTTATTTTACTGGGGAAGTTCTCGATTTTTTTGGCACTCCAGGTATGGGGTAACTTACATACCTCCAGTCATTTCTCAGATACCTCCGAAAAATACGAAGTTATGAAAAAGTATACAGTAGGCCATACAGCAAAAGATGGGTATACAGTATCAGCTAAACTTAGTAATTTTTCCACCTGTGCAACCTGAATATTGACCTTCTAATCGATTCTCGCGCTACACAACGGTAAAGTAATTACAACCTCTCTAATTCGACCACCTGCACTTTTGACAGATTAAAGTCCGAAAATCTCGATGACGAGAAATGTACATGTAGTTACAGTAGTCACATTCGAACAGCTGTTTACAGTGATGAACTTTCAAATTCAATATTTGACCATTTCTAATCTGACTATACAAGGTAACGAGTGTATGCAGTACTTGCATGTAAGATCAAATATGCTCCACATTTATAAGTTAACCACCTGTTTAATTAATTCGGCCACACAAGTTAGGAATCGTGGGTGGCCGACTTATACAGCGGGGTTCTGCAAGACCTGGAAAACCTGGAGAAGTCAGGGAAGAATGACGTATTGTGAAAAAGTCCAGGAAATTCAACGTATTAATGTATCAACGTATTTTTCTTAGGGCCCATTTTCAAAATTTTTAAAATTTTCATAGTACAAATTTGCAAAATTTTCAAGTTTCCGAGGACAAATTTGCAAGATTTTCAACAGTTTTCGAGGACAAATTTACAACATTTTCAACAGTTTCCTAGGACAAATTTTCAAAATTTTCTACATTTTCCAAATACAAATTTGTCAAAATTAAAAAAAATTTCATGCTACTTTTGGCAAATTTGGAAATTTTTCTTTGTTAATTTTGAAAATTTTTCAAAATTGTCATTAGTTAATTTTGAAAATTATTGAATATTCCTGTGTCGATTTTGTACAGTTTTGGATAGCATTGGCATAAGTCAATTTTGACATTGTCATTGGCCAAGGATATTTGTTTAAAAACCGGGAAAAGTCAGGAAAGTTGAGAACGAAATTTCTTGGGGAACCCTGACTGGTTTGTCAATGACAGCCATGCATTTTTGCTGATATGTTTGACCCAAAGTCTCACATGTTTTCGTTGAACCACAAAAACATGGGAACGTTTTCGTTCCAACGTTCCCATTTGTTCCAATTTGTCCCAGTTGAAGCAAATGCTTCAGTCGAGTTGATGACATTCATGAGAAAATCGTGGGACAAGTAACAAGCTCCAACATCATATGATGTATGCCTGCTCTTTCTTAGAGGTTTTGTTCAAGAATAGTTATGAAATAACCTTAATTATATTTAATTATGAAGTGTAATTATTTTTAACTGTGATATTATTAAATTACACACTTCCGCCTTTTTCCATTGAAGATTTTGTGTAATTCTATTCATGTCACTCAGCGTTGGGATGTTTTTATAGTTCATGTATTCTCACAAACCAAGATGGTGCTTACAGTATATTCGTGATAAAATCTAATGGTCATTATCCAAAAATGTTCTATTCCTTTACATGACCAGAACACCGAATTTAAATTCAGAGTACATGTACATTTATCGACCTTGTTATTTCGGATGGATTTTTCCTGACTTACTAAACTAGTTTTAAGCAACGAAAGTGGGATGAGCAAGTTTCATTTCCGTTTCTAAAACTAGCGGAAACGTACTCGCATATTTAATATTTTATAGGCGTGGACCATATTTCAGTGTAAATAACACCGATTATCAGTAAATAATCTGAATATTGAATGACGTAAACTAAAAGAGTGGTAATCCTAACCAGTTATCCAATTTAGTAAACAATATTCGACCTTCTTATTCAACATGCTGAATTAATTTAAAATTTCGTATTCTTAACAAGTCTATATCTCGAAACCGTTGCTAAATTTGATACATGTAGAAATACACGATAGTTCGTATTATCAGAAGTCAGACAAAACATGACTTCAGAAATACGAACTAAAGTTTCAACTAGAAGTTTAACTTTTATCGGGGAATTTCCCGCTATAACTTACCTTTTATTCGTATTTTTTTTTAAAAGTTTGTTTTAACGTAACATGACACGAATGCTCGGTAATTCGAAAATGTATTCGTTTTAGCTGAAGCTTCGTAATATCTGAATTCGGAATTCGTCTTAAATGATTAAATTTATTCGTAAAATTTGTAAAAAAAAACGTAGTTCGTATTATCGGAAACCATGCAAAACTTGTTTTTAACAATACGAACTAAAGTTTCATTCGTTTTAGCCGAAAATTTGTAATATATGAATTCGGAATTCGTCTTAAACGTAAAAATTTGTTTATAAAATTTGTAAAAAAAAACTTAGTTCGTATTATCAGAAGTCAGACAAAACATGTTCTCAACAATACGAACTAAAAAAAAGTACGAAGTAAAAAAAGGGAAATTGAGCTTAATATCGCATAAGACAGGGAGTAGGGGGAATCCAATTTTGGGAAAATTTTTAGAACGTCCTTTTTGAATGGCCCTTAACGTAGCGAGAATGCTTGGGAACTTGAAAATGCATTCGTTTTAGCCGAAAATTTGTGATATCAGAGTTCGGAAATCGTCTTAAACAAAGAAATTAACATTCGACCATATCCTAGGACGGCGACTGGAAATGAGTTCCTACCATCAGAAATTTGTATAAAGCGAGTTCTTCTTAATGAGGTTCTACTATAGTTCACACTATTAATGTTATCGAAATGTTAAATTTCTGCAATTTAAACCAACGTGATTCCCGTTTGTACATGATAAATCATAAAACCTTAGATTTTTTTAAATTTGTCTGCAAACAAAATTTAACCAATTTTTTTCTATATATTTTTTGTGTGTAGAAAGAATGGGAATTGATTACCCTTTGGAACATAATGAAAACAATCTTAGAGCGTTCTTCAACAATACAGAAAAGTAAGCTTTCTACATGTTAAATTTTGTTCATCAACAAAATATAACCAATTTTTCTCGTATTTTTGCTTTTTTGGAAAAAATTGGAATTGATTACCTTATGTAACATTTAATGAAAACAATCTTAGATCGTTCTTCAACAATTATTTGCAGAAAAGTCAGATTTTTACATGTCAAGTTATTCTCGACCAAGATTTTCTGCATTTATGATTTGTTTTTCCAGGAATTAAAAACTATAAAAAACCGTTGGAAAATTCGATCCTTTTTGTAAAAATGCTATAATTATAGTGAAAGAAGTAAACCATACTTCTACCATGGCAAGATACTCTTTATGCTAGACTGCATTTCTAAATCAGTGCTCGAAATGACCCTTGACCCACACATATGATTGAAAAACAATCTTCCAACATGAATTCTTGATAAGAAAATGACTTTGGAAAAAAAAGCAGCACACCAATAAAGCCAGCGTACCGAATAAAATCGAACGGTCGATTGTTCTGATTTCTTTTTGATAATAAATCGATTATTTTTCCGTTATTGTCCGCGGAATTGCGAAGATGATACGGAAATTGGGTCTGTGGCTCACAAACAAAGGGATGACACTCACCCGTAACAACGCTATTTTCGGAACTGGCACGTGTGATTTGATTTCATAACGGTGTACCATAATATATAGCGCCACCAAGCGAAATTTGTTGTCAGTGTGAAATTTGTGAATTAATGTGATTACTTACATGCATGAAGTTCGAAAGGTGGGAACACCCAAGGAAACATAAATTGAAACTTGGTTTCCGAAACTGGAAAACGAGTTTCTGAACTCGGAACTAGTTTTTTGAATTGGGAGTTTCCAGTTTCTACATTTACTGAGTTTCCAATTTTGGAAAACCAACTTCGGTTCACTTTTCCTTGAAGTGTTCCCACCTTTAAGGTAGGAACACACGCACACCAAGGAAACTTAATTCGAATGTAAGTTTCCGAAACTAGAAACAGATTTTTTTAAGACTTGGTTTCCCGTTCCGTACGAATTGGGAGTTTCCAGTTTCGGAAACGAGTTTCAGTTTACTTTTTCTTGGTATGTTCCCAGCTTTTAAGGTAGGAACACACCGAAGAAACTAAACTCGAATGTAGGTTTCCGAAACTAGAAACTGATTTTTTTGAGACTTTGGTTTCCCTTTCGTACGAATTGGGAGTTTCCAGTTTCGGAAACGAGTTTCAAATTATTTTTTCCTGGTGTGTTTCCAGCTTTTAAGGTAGAAAGACACCGAGAAAACTTAACTCGAATGTAAGTTTCCGAAACTAGAAACTGATTTTTTAAGACTTGGTTTCCCGTTCCGTACGAATTGGGAGTTTCCAGTTTTGGAAACGAGTTTCAGTTTACTTTTCCTTGGTGTGTTTCCAGCTTTAAGGTAGGAACTAGAAACTGATATAGTAAATTCAACCTTAAAAATTAATGTTTTCAAGTGTAAATCATATAAGTTGAACATAAGAAAATTATTTAAAAATGTTTTGCAGTTCGCAAAGTTCCGGCAGCGCAGCTCTCTTTCTGCGTTATTGCCTAGGAAATGAGTTTAACCACCAACACTTAAGATTACATTCTAAGTAGCGCCCTCTGGTGTGAGAAAATCCATGCTGTTCGTTCACATCAAACTCAGTTCATCATAACCTCGGCATATAGATTACTTGCATTATCATTTTCCGGATTTTCCCAGAAATACCTTTCAATTTCTAAATTTGTATTTTAAAAAAAAATGTATTCGTTTTTTTGAAATAATCTGTATTTTTTAGCATTTTTTTTGTACCAAAATGAGCTCTTTAACAATATTGTTCGAAATATTTTCAAACAATTTTTTTATTCAATAAATTGTTTTCAAACAATTTTTTTTATCAAAATGTTTTTTTAAACCACATTAATTGTTGGTCGAAATATTTTCAAAATTTTTTTCTTCTTTTCAAATGTGGCACGGAAACATTTTTTTTTGCCAAAAAACATTGTTGTTCGAAATATTTTCAAACTTTTTTTTTTCTCAAAATGGGCTTTTATTTAAGTTTCTCGTTTATTTTTATCAAATATTTCAAACTGCATGAATGGGAATGCGGCACTATTGTTGAATATGAAGCAGATGCTCTATATTTACTGAGTACTTATATATCAGAGAAATTGTCTCGAACATCGGCTACTTAAGTTTTCATTCACTGTAAATTGAGCAAATGCTTTCGCTCACTTTGATTTTCTGTGCATTTCTTGTACGATAACTGATTAGATTTTACACATTTGACAATTTTTAAGGGGCAAATTAAAGATCTCCAAAGAGTGTTTTTCCTCATTTGTTTCAAAAAATATTTTGTTGTTGTTGTGGTAAGAACAAGTTCACAAACTTTCGAGTACAGCCACGAACGAAAACTACGTCATTGACATAATTTTTATTCAAGTTTAGTTTCAGTAATTTCGAAATTTTCAGTTCTGAACAGAGATCAATAATACAGCAAACTTCAAATAAAACCCTTTTTCAATGTATATTTTTCAAAATAGTTTCTTTGGAGCTGAAACAAAATTTTCGATTTTTTCCCAGAAAGTTGCATTTAAAAAAGTTCAGATTTATCCAAGCGGATTTCAAAATTCCAAGCATCATTCCAAGAAAAAAATCAGAATTATTTTGCGATAACATTCCGTGCTCATACTAAAATATTGTTACGATTTCCTGATAGGAACATATACCAAGAAAACTTAACCGAAACTGGAAACTCACATTCCAGTTTCGGAAACAAAGTTTCACTTCAAGTTTCCTCGGCCCGTTCCCTCCTTCAGGGATGCGAGCATCCCCTTAGAATCTCAGAAGCAAATGCTCAAGAGTCGCGAGCAAATGCTTTCACCCATCTTTGATTTCGTGCAATTTTTTTTTCCTATTTTAAATTATAAAGTTTAAATCAAGAAACATGGTAAATCACCTACCTGGATGAAAACAAAAAATCCGCGGATCTACGCCGAAATTCACTCCGAATCACTTTTCGCACTTTTAATCCGAACACAGTTCACCATGGCGATTCCAATCGGGTTCATTCTGATCAATCACACAATTATTCAATTATTTTTCCGAATAATTTTTTTTTTTTTTTTGCGAAATGTTCCCCTCGGCTCGTCCGTCCCCACCAGCCCCTATAAACTACATTTAGTTAATGAACGTTTTTGGGTGTCTATTTCATTGACAGCCTCTTTCGCGCCTTCTTCTGGTTGGCTGTGGGCATTCGGTTGTGAGTGGGGGATGCGGCTGTACCCACGCGGTGAGTCGGGTCAGTCAATTTTTGCCTACGGAGGGAGAGCGCCCTCCTACGAGCGACCGGTGACGTAAGCGCACCCAAATCAAACGTCGAAAGCACGTATCATTATGCAATCATTATTAACTCGAGATAGGATTGCAACCGGAAAAAGCGATTCGGTCATCCACTTCTGCTTTTCAAGGATTCGTCTTCTTCGCATGGCCTCTTTACGTACCTCAAGTCGCAGCAGAGGTGCTATTTACAGGGTTGCCACTGACCTGCAAAGTCAGGCAAAGTCAGGCAAAACTGAAAAAGTCAGGCAAAGTCAGGCAACTTTGTCAAAATTTAAAGAAAAGT
>JAQGAO010000608.1:0-31845 GCA_034697705.1 Ommatoiulus sabulosus | reverse complement strand
GCTTTTTTGCTTTAGCCATATTTACCACCCATTAAAAGGTAGTTTTTTTGCACCCCCGCTTCAGAGGTGACAACTCCAAATTGTTCATTTTTGAGAAAAAGCAAGTTTTCAAATCGTATTCATTAAATTCTTAGTTTGTCCAATTATATCATTACTGGCTAGTTCTCTATACGCGATTCTTGTTCTGATGAAATAGTGACTACTGTAGTGTCATTTAGTCGAATTTAAAGACATTTTAACTCGACATAAACTCGACATTTTCATTTTTAGATAAAGCAAATTTCAATGATTGCATGGTAATATGGTAATGCACTGCAATGCATGGCAAAATAGGGACAATACTGACTTTTTGATCATTATTGTCAACATATAATTTAGATACTTCGTTTTTAATGAATATAGAGTTCATTTATTATGACTCGATGCAGTTCAGTTATCAACAGGAAACTGGAAATTGTTGTGTTGTTACTTCTGAAGCCGAGGTGCGTTGTTCCTAGAATATACCAAATTGCTCGGATCATGCTTTGGCAAAAGTGCACCACGAGCGTGCCAACAACCATGTATAATGCAAACTGGTTTGCTAAAAGTGCGAGAGACAATTAACAACATGCAATGAATAATTTCATTTTATATTTGGTTGTTAGTAAGATAACACTGAACTTAGAAGCCAGTCTCTCGGTAATCTACCTGCAATTCAACGTGTTGTTTGAACCTGTTTTTGGTTATTTCTGTCTTTCTTTGTATTGCGCAAAATTCATATCCATATTTGGGACAAAATGGTTTGTACCTTCCAGCAAACTATTTAAGATTTTGGCCTGGCAGGCGTCGAGTTGATTGGCCTTCAGGGGGAATTGACCCCACCCCTCCTTTGGAGCCCTTTTAATTCGCCTCCAGTTTGATCTCCCACTGGCATTTCCAACAGGTCCTGATATGGTAGCGTGAAAAGCATTTCTTTGAAAATATAGTTTAGACTTTGTATTACACGCTAATACGATGAAAGGTTTAGATTAAATGCTGGCCATGCACATTTTTGAAAGACACGCATGATATTCACCGAATGATTGCGAAGATAGTACGTTAGGTGGAGCGCTGAAATTTCAACCTTTTGAAAATGTGGACAGCATTTTAATACATCCTGACAAGCGTAATTAATACGAGATTTCTTCCAAAGATGAAATGCACATTTTTGCGCCATTCCTGATAGCCAGGAAATTCCCAAAGTTAGAAGTGAAACCAGATTATCACATAACGTGAAATTTAAAAAACTGGAACATTTCAAATGGCATTTTGTGATTAAGTCAGTTGATAGGACGTTCAAATAAGACGAGTCACTTTGCATCCCTCTTCAGAAGTGACACAACTAACAAATTTGCCTTTTCCAGTAACAACGACATATAACTACGGTTGTTTCGAGCTATACTGTATACTGTTAAATGGCAGTATTGTCACTATTTTAACATGCATGACATTAAATGAACAACTTCTTTATCTCAAAATAAGAAATGTCACTTTTATTTCAAGCTTAGATCTGAATCTTCATTTTGCCTAAACCTCAACGATCGTTCGTCGCAGCGTTTTCCGTGTAATATTATAGAGAGTTCAATGCCTGACTCCCACTGGACAGCATTTCATCAGCGGAAAAAAATTAAACGCTCTAATGACGTGCAAACGATAATTCAATGTTGAATTAAAAATGTAACCCTCTACACAACCAAAGATCTTATAAATATAGCAACAAGCCAGAAAACGTAGAAATGCATTTTTTAAACATCTGACGCGCCTGATAACCTTTATCAATGTTGCTCCACTCGGGAGCAGCTTTCTCAACTTTCTTGGGGAAAAAAATCGGCTCAATTCACTCACTCGCTTCATTTTCTTAAAAAATATATTGCCTAACGTTGAGGATGAAGGATTTTTGTTGATGCCACGCTGGACTCCTATGGAGGGTTAATTTTCCTTTAACGCGTTCAACTAGCGTTAACATTTCCTAAAACTGTCTTCCCGTAAACTTAAACGCTATTGAAGACGTGGTTTAACGGGTTTTAAAACGATATCCTAAAACTGTATTATTCTAAAATGTTTTTTTTTAAATCATTTTGATACATAGTGCAGTTAGGACCAGAATGGATATCTGGTCGATAAAAATGACCATGTATATACACAACACATATACATGTACATATTGTGAGTTGCATTTTCCCGCTTTAAATAATTGTTATTTACGTTCTTTTTCCTATAAAAACGAATTATTTTGATATAAAAGTACGTTGACATGTATTATTCGGGTTAACGCGATTTTATTAGGTTTCATGCACTGTAATGGGTTATTATGAGGTCCATAACCTATATCTCCAACTTTGATTCTCAAAAATACAACCACGATATACATGCACAAATATTCCCAAGTTGATTTATTTCGTTCGTTTTCTCCAAGGTGAAAATGAAAACAACTAGTAAATACGCCTGAAATGGAAAAATACACGTCAATATACTTTTGTATGGAAATAAACTGGAAATTAATTGGTTCATCGTCTCGAAAAGGATGGGAATAAAATTATTTGCAGTGGGAAAATGCAACTTATATCTACGCGTATAATCATGGTTATTCCTCAATAAATTTTTTTTAAAAAAAGTGGAACATTTCAAACAACACGATTTCGAACCACCTAAAAATGTATGCAACCTTTGTTTTTACTCACGCAGTATATATTCCTCAACCTTCAACTTAAGTACAGGGTATATGAACAACAATGCCATTTTTCCATCGCGTTTATCCCCTGGCGAAATCTTCGTTTTAATATTATTTACAATTAATAAGCGACCCAATTTAAGCTTCTGTTCGTTCTGCAACGAATCGATTGTCCCATCATTTTTCCATTGTCAAGCAAACTGTAGGTTTTGTTTAGATAAATGGGAACCGTGCTCGGCAAACAATAGGCCTAAAGTGCATTCACGATAGAAAACAGGATTGTTCGTGCGTATATACGAAAACCAACAAGGCGCTATCGACAGAAAACGACACAATTGAATCCCTCGTCGTCTACGCCTACTTTTTAAAAATTATTATTAGGCTTATCCGCGTTGTATTCATTAAAACCGAGCAGCGCTATACAAATTGCTAGCTGAACGTAAATACACCTGAAATTGCAGTCGTGTTTGATAAGAACTATTGAATGCCAGCGAGGATTTAAATAACAATGAGAAGGGAAAAAATGCTATTATTATTCTTAACCGACGCCATTTTGGTTGTTAGTTACATTGCCGGGTCAATTTTCTATTTAAACGTTTCGACCAATAATAGACCACTTCAAAGCTGTGTTATTATACCGTAATATAACAAAACGAATATGTTTCAATTTTTTTTCCTCCTTCGAGCCAAAAGCGGTCTTTTGTAATCTTGAGAATCTATAGAATTGCTATGTCATAAAAGCCTAATTAAGTTGGAAACTTATATTAAATGAGTAGCGAGGGTTTATAGCGTGAAATGTGGATAACAAAAGGTATAGTAATACAAACCCAACAGATGTCTATATGACATCTATTATATACAGTTGATTATACAGTGCAGTGTAATTATATTACACGTACATGCACATCCATTGTATAATTTATATTTAGTATGGGAGACCATATACGGTATTCAAAACTCGACACTTGACGTCAGAAGCATACTTTGAAATTTTGAATTGCTCAAGTTATCAAAATCTACAATTACATGTGTATATTCTTTAATGCAAACTTGAAGCATGCAGACACCATACGGAGTGCCATACTCCACTCCAACCCTTCAGTTGGAGTATGCCACTTCGTCAAATTTGGACAAAGCCTTAATATTGACCGGAGATTGACAATTTTTGAGTTGTTACTTCTAAAGCGGGGGTGCGACATATCCATGTACTGTATATGTATACTAAATTTCTGAATCATGTGAATAGCGGATGATATTATAGTTGGGAAACACGGTGTGATGAAATTTGTTCACCGATACAAACTATACGTTTCTATATCATTGCATGGCTAATCACTCGAAAAACCTTCAGCTGACAAATGCACGGTCAAAGAGACATGTTTTCGAACGGATTTTCATTGCCAAATGTATAAAAAGAACCGCATTTTTTTGCATCCGTTTTAAATGACATTAATACTGCGTTATTACTAATTCGGCAGTCATTTATAGAGGCAATTAGCACCGAATCATCGTCATTTTCAATGCTATCAGTCGATTGAATTTCAAGTCACGCAGCTATTTTTCACTTTTTAATTCGCTAGTTTTAGGAATGCAAGGTAGGCAAAGCGGGTGGGCCTAAAACGTGTTTTTCTTAGTTTCATCAAACTGGATTTCGAGTGAGTTAAACATCTGGTGCACGGGCTATTGTCTGTCTCTATTAAGCCCATGCACGGTTTCACCTGCCAACGATGATGCGATTTAGTCTTATAATAAATACGATTTATTATCCCCTCAACGGGGCGTCATTAATTCCGTTTTTTTGTATCGTAAGAAGGTTAGCAAATTGCCATGAAAAATGGGTCTGCACCCACCCACGCCGAGCAATCGAGCGCGACGTGGCGCTGGTGTATTTTATGGATTGCCCGTTAAAAAACTCATTGACAAAAGTGAAATGTTGTCATAGAGAATTCGTTACGAGTTAATATATAAAGGCAACCCGCGTTAATGATCGGCTTGAAATGACAAAAAAGTGGTAACATTATGTACTTATCACCGTTTCGGCAATGTCACCAGGATAAAAGTCAACGCAATGTTTCTACGCCCTTAATCAAAAAAAAAAGAAAAAACAACATTAAGGTTTTTGACTTGGGTGACGAAATTTCACACGATATACGTCGCAGTTGAGTAAAAACCATTCTTTTGCATCGTTATTTTCACTTTATATATGTACATGCACATACACATTGTAAATAGGAGCAACTATAAAATCCAAGGTTGAGAGATATAGAAGCTTGAGCATTTTCCACGTTTTGATAAAAGTTTGTGGAAAATTGAACTTAGATCCAACGAATCAATTACAGATTTTCAATTTTTATCCAAAATTATCAACCTTAATCGAAGAGAAGTTTTCAGCATGGTGACATGTCCCAATTACCGGTACGAGACGTCATTTTTTATCATCGTTCAATTACAAGACGCCATTTTGTTTCACGTCTAATTTCACAGATTCTTGCGATGTCGTGACACAGCGACGTTTTTCCGTTGCCACCCTGATAATTGATGACAGCGTAAAACACAGAACCGTGCGTGCATTAGAAACCTAATTAAGGTTTCGACGTTTAGATAACTGCCTTTTTTAATATCGTACGTGAGCGGCAAAATCAAGCCAGAATTGATCGCACAAAAAAAATCTTTTAATTTTTTTTTTTACACGAGGAAAGTTATATCTGGAAACTTAGCAATTTTAATCGTGTTCGAAAATTTTAAAAAGGAAATTTCAAACTGAAAGTAATTCGACTTCATTTATGTTTTTTATAATTGACAAATTAAAACGTAATTCACATTCTAAAAAACAGAACTTTTTGAACATGCCGTATTTCCAGATATAACTTTCCTGGTGTATGACAGGCTGTACGCGAGGTCTAATTTAAACGTGAGCTAAAATTGACTCATAAACGTATATCATTTATGAACGCTGGCCATGGAATCAGGGTTATTTTGAGCTAAAAGAAATTTCAACTGACGCATGCAAGCAAAATAAGCTAAAAAATTTCTGAAACTTTTCCCACATATTCGTAGATTACACCGAAGGATTACCTGGATTATCCTTATATACCAAATCCAAATCCTTGTCATCAACAACGTCAGAAAACAAGAGCATGCGCCGAGTATAAGCTGCCTCTGCAGCGCCACGCGGTGGCAGAGTTCGCCTCAATTAAACTAAGCTGGTAAACACGTTTTCAGCTCATGCGAACATTATGCATTGTACATAAATTGTGCATTTGGTAAATACCCCGTGAAATTTATCGCCTCTGACTAACGACCGGCATCAGAGCGTAGGCACGAAAACATTTATCGTTCACCGAAATATGTAATTACGGCAAGATTTTCACATTATTGAGGTTGCCTTTTAAGGCCTCTAATGCATTCCCTTTCCATCTCCGTCGTTAAAAATGCACAAACAGTTTATATCGATCATGTTGGTCAATGCCTCTGCAGTGCCCCTGATCGACCTTAAAAAGCATCTACATCTACTTCTCAAGTGGCCTGTTTACAACGCACGGTTTCAGCGCCATTTCGTAATAGGATTTCGATTCGTCACTCGAAAGGAAATCCCTTGAAATTGCCACCTTTTTTCAGTTAAAAATTGACGGAAATGTTTTTTTTTCTCCAACATTTTAATGATTTGGACCGAGCAGAATGTGATTCGCCGTTTTCGTTGTGACAACATTTTCAGCAGTAGCTGCTTGGGGATTTGAACGCTGGAAAGGTGAATCAACTAAATGTCAATTTGGAGTCATCATACAAAGGTCCCAATGCAGGAATCTGTAATATTGCACAACTATAGAAAGAACGAACTCTCCAAGAGATTATAACCCTTTCGGGAGTTTGGGACACCTTGTTTGTTCAGTGGTAATAGTGACATAACTTAAATTTTAACTTTTCAGAAAACGTATACATTGCATTCATTGTGTCGCTTTTACTGAGAATATTTCGATTGACTTAATGTTAAGCCGGAAATTGTCATTTTTTTAAATGTCACTTCTGAAGAGGAGTTGCGATGTGGAAAAACGACACACCTGATGTTCCATTGCATTTTTGAGTTATGTCACTTTTCCAGGCAAGTCACTACATACATGCATGCAGCATTTCGAGAATCATTTCTATGCACAGTAGTCACTTCATTCCCTGTGGCATAACTCAATTGAAAACTCATAATGCAACACATAGAAAAATCTCGTGAAGTAATCGAATTCACAGTTAATTTCGCAAATACTCGTGAATGAAAGTTGGCAAAACCGTAATTACATTTCCGACGATGCATTGATAGGATATAAATTGAACTTTGAAGATAGCATTTCGAAGAAACAATATTGAATGTCAAACGCGCGATTGAATTTCCTTCCCGGGGGGCGGCGCTGCTTGACTTCCACCGTGGAAAAGGTCAAGGGTGCCGCCATCTAGCGACGACCTCGAAATGTGCGCTTTGGTAAAAATTCGCCACGCGATGCCTACTTTTACGAGCTTTTTTTTCGGTTGCATGATTAAGCAAGTTGAACGCAGCAAAGCGAAAGCTATAATGGCGTGTGAGTAAGAATAAAAATAATAATCACAATAATAATAATGATATTATTGTAGAAATGGGCAAAAAAGGTCACGGAAAGCCCCGAGTAAGCAGCGAGAACGCTTACATCACGAACAGCTCGGTAATAATCACGTATTTTTTTTATTGGTATTATGCTTTTCTTTGTTTCCTAGAAATGTGTGGGAAGTCGGGGAGATGGAAAAGGAGTTTTAAGATCAAGGCCTCCATCGTGCATGGTAAAACTGCCATTAAATTGGCCACTTAATGGAAAAATTGCAACGTTGCACTCGTACGTGTTTTGGCAAGGTGTTATTTTTAATTTTCAACTAATTTTCGTAGTTTATGCTGCATTGTTGACCTTTATCTGCTCATTAAAACCTCCACGCAATTTTATGAGGCATTCAACAGTGTTATAAAATTCGATTAATACTGACAGAAAAACTGCTGAATTTAATCGACCAGTTAACAATGCCGCGGTCATGTTTGATATATCAACTACATACATGCAAGTGTGCATTTACAATATTATCCCGTGGCAATAGTTTACGAGATTATTAAAAAAAAAATGCACCAACTTTTGCATAAATCCGCGGTACCTTGAACATCTTAGTGTAGCAAATATACGCATCACGAGTCACTTCCACCTAATCTTCCGCTTTTTAACGCGCTTAAGCTCCATGTCGAATGTTATATTCAGAATGTATATGAAATTCACACAAAAAAAGTAAAAATGAGAAAAAATGCAAAACACGATGGCATTGCCCTTTCAACGAATCGCTAATTTTATTATACACCTGATATTAAGGAAGTAGTTCAAAAATGTTCTCAGGATATAGGGATGTGGACGCTGGTGACACGTATAGTAATTGGCCGAACGATTGACGTGTTTTGACAAAAAAAAATTGTTTATTCTTGTTACAAAAAAAAAAATCTTAAAACTTTATTCACTTGTCAGAAATAAAACTAGGTTTAGAAATACGTAACGATAAGGAAGGTTACGAACCTATAGTGATCAACATCAAATGAATTTAAAAGAAAACGATTGAGGATTTAGGAAAACATGAGACTGCATGAGCCACGTTTTATTCTCAAGCGCCACAGACCGACCTTCCACCTGGCGGTTTATTTCGAAAGCAAAACATGTGGAGTTAAAAAGCAGCTACACGTAGAGTGGCACACGTGAGGATTGATTAGTATTCGTGTGCGGTTTCGCTAGAATTCCATGGAATTATTCGCGGATCAGATAGTGATACCAACGCCACCTACTGTTCGTGGCGGATGCAGTTCGTAGCCCATAGAAAGAGCAAATGTAAGATTTTCGAGTAAACGAACCGTGCTTCCCTGCTCCTCGGAATGAGAAATGGCGAGGAAATTGAGCTAGGTTTTCCTCCGAAATCCCACATAAATATATACGTGATTCTCGCACGCATCATTATGCTTTTCATTTCCTTTCACGGAGACAAAGCTGGCATTTCAAACTCGCCATCGAGCGCTCGAAATGAGGAAATGGCGATAAGGAAGCTTAATTGCGCGCCATCTACCGACACGATGTTTAAAACGCTTAAAGCGTACGTGCCTTGCCTTGATCCGAGCAACAATAACAATTTTGGAGACAAAAAAAAAGTTAGTCCAGACACGGTTGTCATAATAAGGATCACATTTTCACCAGGGCGTAAAATAGCATTTTTTGGGGCGCTTATCTCCATTAATGAAATGCTTATAAAGCCGTGAAAAGCTTGCATCCATGACGAGCGTATTAAACGAGTTTCTGCCTAATAAAAAATCAGGTATTATAATTATGCACGTCTACACGAAGCTCGTTTACGAAATACGGTTGCACACCTGGACAATGCGTGGAAAAACAGCCCGTTTTTAATGGAAAGTTGGTGAACAGTCGACCAAATTGGTAATCCATTATGGGAAAACGCTCGGTGAAATGAGAAAAGTCGAGGAAAAGTTTGCAAGGTTGCGAAAGAAATGGTGAACACGGTAATGAGGAGAAAGGTTACATGCCTGGCAACATGGAATGAATGTAAAAAAAAAACTGATGCGAATTTAAGAAAACATGAGAGCTAGAGCTACGCAAAATAGTCCAAAAAACTTGCCGGATTAAACAGTCGTATATACCAGATTACAGATTAAGGTTAACATTAAGAATTCGGAATTGTGGTGAGAAAGAAAAGGGAAAATGGTGGGATAAACCAGAAAACAATGCGTAATAATAATAAAACTTAACCAGAACAAACACAAACTTGACTTTAAATGTAATACGAGCGTACATATACGTTATAACAATAGCGATTGCATGACATAACAATTGCTAGAAAGTAGCAGAGAAATAAGTGAAAATCATGTTAGTAAGATGAAAAGGTGAAGACAATAGCAATTTAAATGAAACGTGAGCTTTTTACGTTTGGATAATTCGAAAAAAATCAAAAAATATTTCTGATTTTATTATAGTCGAATCTTCTAAAGACGAGTCTAAATGTACGTCAAAAATTTGTTCCTTAAAACCATAGATTGTATTATCACAAGTCTTCGACTTTTGGGATTAAACGTAAGCTTTTGATGTTTGGATAATTCATAATAATAAAAAAAAAACTTTGGAATTGAAAACTATACAATAGAATCTCGTTAAGAAGAATCTTAAAGGACGTCAACAATGCATGTGTTCGTTTAAACTTTAAACCATAGTTTACTTTATCAGAATATGCTTTCAACAATAAGAACTAAAGTTTCATCAAAGTTTGGATGAAATCTTACCCAGTGCACGTAAACGTGCATGCAGTATGACTGGGAAGGTACTGTAACTTTTATCAAAGAATTTACAGATATAAAGTATCTTTTTTCATATTACCTAAAATTCGTCTCGCCGTAACATAGCGTCAATGCTCGGGAACTCGAAAATCCATTCGTGTTAGCCGACACTTTGTAATATCCGAATTCGGAACACATATACGTCTTAAACGAAGGAATTGACATTATTCGTTCAAACCCTAAGACTGGAAATGAGTTCTATGAAAAATTCGTATAAAGCGAGGTTCCACTGTAGAAAAGACAAACACGTGACTATGAGAAGAGCAATTGTGCGAAGTGTGTACCTTTTTGATGTCCCCCATACATCGCAGCACGCAACGTTCCAGGTGGATCAATAGCAAAGCCGCTTATCGATCCAATGGATGTCACCTCTGCCTAGCTTCCGCAACATCAACTTTTCCCTCGTCCAATAACATCGCTCGTTGCCACGCACTCGAAACCATTTCTACATGTAAATAGAAATGCGCTTTCATCTCAATTGTATTCCCACCGGGATTTTTCCCGTGTTATTTCCAAAGACTTGATCCCCCAAAAAGCAGCGAAAGCAGATTGGGAAACGGGCAAAACGTTGCGAGTCGCCATCTTTTTCCTTTTTTCCCCCCATCAGCCATTCTCGCGTTATTTTCAGGCTAGGATTTCGCTGCCCACTCAATGGAACTGAATGCAGGGCTATTTTTGAGCGTTTTATACGCGATCCGTCATCGTGAATTGAGATCAAGTTGAAATACTAATCGTAAATGGCTCGAGGCTGCGACCATCCGTGAATAAAGAAAAGATTCATGCAACGACTCGAAATCATCGAAAAAAAATGACAGATTTGAAAGTCATTTTCTGAATGGTTGTCATAGATCCCTGCAGAAATGCACCCGTGAGGACACGGGCGAGTGTACGAGTAAACGAAGCCTGTGTTATTGTCCCAAAAATGTCCTTAGAAATGACATTTCCGAATAGGACTTTTCCCTTATTAATATTATCGAAAAAATACCTTATTAAATGTTTAGTTTTTTTAATAAAAAATGTATGCTTTTCAAAACGCTAATTTAATGTTTTGATTTAACAATTTCCTTTGTCCTGAAAAAATTTACTTATCACGAAATCGCACCCCCAATTAAGGAGTGACACAACTCATAAAATTTTCATTTCAAATAAACGCAAGTTTATACAATTTTATTGCATATTTATTGTTCTTCTTTTAATTAGATGTAAATCTTGTTTTAGTCAAATAACAACTATAGGCGCAACCGGACGCCCTATGTAAACACGAATACGTTGCATCCTGCGCTTCAAGGTGGTCTTCCTTCTACCAGCCGCCATTTTCCTGCTCTTTTGACAACTTTTCACTCAGTCAGCAACACCGCATGAAATTCATTTCAAATTTCTGCTAAACTGGTCACACACACTGGCTCCAACACGCGAGGTCGTGCCCATGACGATGACAGGAATTAATCACGAAACGCATCGAACGGCCGCAGAGGGCGCCACCGTAGCTGACCCGGGCAAAGGGTCGTTACTACCGCACGGTTCATGGAAAACTGGACGGGGGGAACAAATTGCGCTTCATGATCGGCATAAACGCATGGTGTGGTTTCTCATATTTTACGTTAGTTTTTTTTTACTTTTATAAATTTCATAAAACGTGCATAATGAATGCGTAATTGGGTATTAATTCCCTCCCTCCCCCCCCCCCCCAAAACCGCCGAGGGCAGGTGCATGTTTTAAAATTTTACCACTGCCTTGACTGTGCCATATTCAAGTTATCTTATTACTCAAAAGTTGCAGTGGGTTGTACATGTAATGATATAACATTTCAAACGGACATAAAACGTGCAGTTCGATAAATTCAATTCGCTGCTAATCCATATGACGTAGCTCCCGGCAGGGGGCGCCATTGTGTTTAAGAGGTTTTTAATTCGCCAACTCTCGCAGCGCCCTCCTGACGCAACGGAGTATAATGTCGTAATTTACGGAACGGTGGGTGGCCTAGCGTTAATTTTTTCTGTGTTTTCAATGGCGTGGCGCAGCATTAGCCGCGCCACGAGCCGTGAGCCGTATATCCGGCTTTTTAATCGTAATCAGGAGCCGAACCTTAATTTATATCATTTTTCTGCGGAGGATCTACGCCATACTTCCCTCGAGATGTTATAAGGATAAATTGCTTAGGATAAGCTCTGTTCCTAAAACTCCCCCAGTTCGCTTCTCCCCAGCCCTCAATCATCTGCAACTCCACAATGGAACATCACTCTTGGGTTGACCCAGACATTAGACCCTCCAAAAGTACTAGAGCATGTTGCAATTCGGAGATAAATCTATGCTTAAAACTAGTGTTAGTGCAGCTGTTTGCATAGACTGATACAGTTTTAAAGTACAGTGTGTACAGGTCGTAATGCGTATCGAACCCCCAATTCAAAAGTGACACAACTCAATATTTTTCATTTTGCGATCTTACTACATGATAAAATAAAGCAGCAAAACTGAAAATTTGTCGAAACTACATATGGTAATCTCATGTCGTTGTTACTGAATATAGAGTTCATTTCGTGTGACTTAAGTTTTCAACAGAAATTCTTTTGAATTGTGTCATTTTTGAAGCCGGTGTGCGATATGTGCCTGCAACGGTAAAATGTTCGGAGTCTGGTTTCATGACAGATTTGCATGATTGCCATCAGTGACAATGACTAATTACATTTAGAACAATGATGAAGAGCACTGGATGCGTGATAATTACATAAGTGGGAATGAACGCAATGCGAGACAGAGTAACGATCCAAGATGGCCGCCCAGATTGGTGTAAATTGATAAATATTGCTTAACTGACCTCGTTACGCGGATCAAATAAACGCCTCGATGGAAATCAAACTCCGAAAGTCGAGAGGAAAAATTTTCAGACTTGAGTTACACGTGTCTGAATGCTATCTTCGTTGTTTGGCTTCGAACTATTGGATTACATGTACGTTATCCATCGAAATTAACATGTCGTGACAATGTCGTTAGGCTGAAGCGCCGTTGAAGGTAGATACTCCTATCTAAACACGCGTTTGAGTTTACCAGGCCGACTCGCGCAACCGAACACAGGTGGTTGAGACGTGGCCAAAAACATACTCAGAATGCGTTCGGATGATTCATGAGTCTGCAAAAACAAACGCGACAGATAGACGGGTGAGCAGATGAGCGATTAACCAGCTAAACGCACGATCCGCAATCCCTAACACTGAGCAGCCATGGGGCGGATGCGCAGATTGCGCGGTTAAAAAACTGCCCTGAAAGTGGACTCACTTTTTTGACATGGAATGTGCAATTTGAGCGAATGCGATTTTTGAAGCGTTGAATGAAGCCCGATCCATAAAACGCTTTTTTGAAGCGGTGCGTGAACAACGCCTTTTCCAAACAAAAGCGGGATACAAACCCAACATAAAAGACAACGTTTTAAACTAAAAAAAAACTGCATTGTGTACACACAACAAATGATTTTACAATCGCAGATTTGCGCCAATTTACAATTCGCTTGAATCAGATAGCGCATTTGAAGCAGTTGAAACTGGAATTTAGGAAAGAAAACCTTCAAAATACATAATTTGAGTTCACCCTCTCGCCCCTTTTCGAGCGGAATTCAATGAGCATCAGGGAGGAGGGGTACATGCCATCTTTACGAATGGCACTGTGGGCAGTCGTGAAGTCACGTGTGCAAAAGGTATGCATTGGTTGGTTTAAAAACAATGATAACCTCGTTGAATTTTTAAAACAATTAACGTGCCGATTTTGCATACGTGATTTCGCAAATGCCAAAAGTACGTATCCCTTCGAATAGCTTATGAGTACCCCTATTATCTCAGAAAAAAAAAGTTTGGAGGTTAAGCTCCGACTGGTACGGCAACGTCAAGCATTTGCTCTATTTCATCATTATACTTTCCAGATCCTCCTCGCTGCTTTATTTATGCCTTAGTTTTAAATCTAGGACAAGTAAACTGATATTAACTCCGCTAAAGCGATAAACGGTCTATTAATAGCAGTTTGGCAAAACTCAAAATGCGGCTACGAGGATTTTTCTTTCAATTAAACTGCCAAGGAGAGACAAAATTTAGCATATCTCTTCTTGATTTGAAGTTAGTGCAAAATCTTTTAAGGACTGAAACAAAGCATAATCTCTAGTACATCATGTCATTTGGCTGTGATCAATTATGACAAAGTGGTACGAATGTGACTCTTCAAATGCAATTTTATCTTTCGGGAGATCTGGATTAATATCAATTTTCGCAACAGTGTCACTTGTACACCATGATCGATTTCGATTTTTATCACTTGATGACTTGTCCATCTCCAATCCATTCCATAGACACTAAAATAAAATACTTAAATCGCTAATAATCTCAAGTTGCCTATTCGGTCGAAATACGCAAACTAAATATAGACAATTACGTTTTCCAGATTTGTTAATAGGCTTTAATCTCGACAGACTTTAATCTCGATGGCGTGTTATCAAATTTGCCAAACCTATTTTTCGAGATGAGATAACGATACGTCTCTTGATTTCCAAACACTCGAATTCAAGTTTTGTAATATTTCGCACAAGATGAGGAAATGCCATTTTTAATTAAAATTATGTAAGCCGAATATTCGGATCGAAGGCGCGTCAATGTGTGGCCAAATAGCCGATTTGGCTATTTAGCAGTTTGGCTTGACAGCACCAATTACGGATGATGGATCGATACTGATAGATTGTGATAACACCAATCAAAAAATTGAAGCGCTCACGCATGCGCAGGTTTTACAAGATACCGTAATTTAGCCTCCGCGCATGCGGAATTTTGCCAAAATGGCCGCCAATTAGCCCATCCGGAAAGTGGCTACAGCTACATGTATTTCGGTAGCATATGTATCACGTATGTCCAAATGGCATTTATGTTAATGATTCGACTGTATTGCTTGAACAAGTAGTAGGTACACTTTTAAAACAATGACACTCGTGAAACAACCAATAATAATTATTAATGCCTGACTGATTCACTATGATAAAATAAAATGTGCCAATTTTGGCCGTATGTTGGACGAAAAAGAGGGTAAATAATTAGGAATTTAGCGCCGGAATAAATTTGTTAACCTAATGATATTCATGGATACCCTCATCTACCGAAACGAGCCATTTCGCAAGAAAAAAATAATCAAGAAGTGTGAAGTTTGCAACGCATGACCTGGATCATCATCAATCAAACAGCATTTAATGGACCCATCATCAAATGCTGTTCTTAGGCAAATCTCCAATAAAAATTGCATCACGGTGGCGCCACAACCGTTAGCCTACTTTCAACGAGAACGCAGCATTTTTCTTCATTTATTTTTCTAAATCAATTTGTTTTAAAAGCAAAATAGGACAATTCGTTTATGCAAATTGAGGCAATAATTCAGTCGTACGCTTAGCGATGCTAGGTCGTAACTCCGAAATAATCCTCGTAATTGTTATTTGCTGTTGTTTTTCTTGTTGTTTCGCAAATCGTTAATATTCGCTTAATTCGCGAGCTTAGCATGTCCTAGTTATGCAGATATCAGCAATCTGGAGAGGAAAAAACTTGACCTATGGACAAATATTGCTTAAAATCACTTTGTACCTCTGATTCGAGCGGCACCGATACATCCATGACCCGCAAATATCTGGATTGCCGTGAATTTTTTTTAAGTAAAACATTAAGAATGTGTTTCCTCAAATATTTTTATAACGTTATCAGCCGTGCTGTATACCAAAAATGGCTCATGGCAGTCATAAAGTTCTGGTAAAATTTCGAAAGTTATAAATAAAGCAGGTGTGTGAATACAAATTCCTCAACCTATAAAGTTTTACAGTAATTTTCTGCAGATTTTGATTCGATATGCTATTATAATTCCTACGATCTTAACGGCGTAATAAAACTAGGTTTTCAAAAAATAAAATTGCACATCGGTACAAAATGAGTATTAAGAACTGATCATCAATTTCAACCTAAAATGTCAGGTTTTCCTTTTTCTTTAAAAAAAAAAAAAACAACATAATTTCCACAAAAACGAAAATATTTTTCGAGGATAAAGGAACAAGACCAGTTCCAGGAAATACGCGTATAGTGCATATCAGTACGTGACTATCACTGACACTGAGCTATTATTGCAATAAAATTCCAGCAAAGAAGTTTTAAAAGTCACACAAATTCACAAAATGAGCTTAAAAACGTGATATGGTTGGGCAACAGATTTGTCTTCGCCAGAAAACAAGCAAATTCAGTAAAAAAACGACATAAAGAACTTGGGACAAACATAAAAAGCATGGCAGCAATGGGGGCATTAACTCTGTGCCAACTTCTGGTTTTTTCTTCCGATTTTCGATTGTGGACACCTCGAGCTCCCAAATTTTCGATTTGGAAGACACGTGTTCGTGGCTCTCGTTGACACGTCGCGTCTTATTATTGCCATAAAATTCTGCCAAGAGTTCAATAAGTTAGTGTTGGAAGCCTTAAGTAGGGACACTAAACGGGCGTAAAAAACGTTTTATGGCTGGGTAATAGATAAAAAGACAGTGATTTTTTCGACATTTTTTTCCCCGGCAAACAAGGGTACGTTTGTGATTTTTTTATCGGAGTTTTTGTGACAAGATGCCATTCCTCAATAGATTTTTTTTCCTACTTCTGCCATTTTCTGGGGCACTTAAACGTCTTGTTGAATCCTGCCATTCCCATCTCCTCCCCTCCCCTCTCCTCTATCGCTTTGAGCTACCCAGGGGCAATCCGTGAGGGGTACCCTTGACCACTGACTGACCCCATTCCACACAAAGGAGGAGGGAGGGGGCCAAACGCATTTTTTTTTCGTGAATAATGATCCAGGGCTATGACAGCGAGTTGCTTTGTTGTAAATGTTCGACAAAGTGGGTTTTCTGAGAATATGATTACCATATATCGTTTTTGGGGGGAAGGGAATTTTCGTTGAAGTCGTTTTTCCAAACTGCTCGACCCCATGCAGGAGCCCCATTCATTTTGGCCAGGTTTCGGGCGCTTAATTACCGTAATTAAATTACCGGTTGCAAAACCACAAAAACTCGGTTGCAGAAGCAATAAGTCAACCGTGAAATTTACTGTTTAAAAATTTCGGCAGATTTGGGAGGAATAAAGACGAGCTTATCTGTGGATAAACTTTTTTTTTTTTTTTTTTTTTTGCTATAAAACTAAATTAGTTATGTGAAAAAAACTGCCTTGAGCAATGTTGGGAGAAAAAGGCAGCGTAATCGGATGTATAATTAACAGACTCATTCTGATTCGTTTTACAGCCCTAGTAGATAGTCGAAGAAACTGCAATAAATTCGCGCAAAAAATATTAACGACTTATGAATTGCTTGACTGCGAAACTAACAAAAAAAATGCATTCGTTGACCAATTAGGTAATGATTTCTCGCATTACCTCAACATTTCATATCTTCTTTTGTTTCGGGGCGAATACGAAATAATGCTAAAAACCTATAGAAGTGAACCTGTACATGAGCACATTCAGTGATCCATGAACACGTGACGATGAAATAACACTGAATATGATTAGCGCTGCGAGCAACCAAACAATCGACAAATAAATCAAAACAAAATTTTTCGCGTCACGCGCGGATGTCCGTAGATAATTTTTAATGGCAGTATTTATGGGTAATTTTAAAAACAACAAGTTTACCTCACCATACTGAATTACTAATTGAACAATTTTTATCCTTATTTGACAACGTTCCTGCTCGCACAAACGTTTTTCTATTAAAAAACATTTCCTCCAAAATGTTGAAATTTTAATTCGCAACAAATAAAAATATTTTCGGGTCAAAAAATGCCGTCCATGTACGTGCATTTAAAAGCTCGTTTTGCACCTGAGGAGGGAGGAGAATTTTTTTCGCCTCCCAACGTGTATTTATTTCGTGAAATGCTGTGGCGAGAACAAAAAATTCGTCAAGGTGCAAAAATATGTTCGTTTAAAAAAAAAAAAAATTCTCTAATATCAAGTTTTTATAATCGTGGAGACGCGCCACCTTAATATTAATTTTCTGGGGTTACCAAATGCTGTATCACTTTTTGTATCGACTTAAGCCCGCCGTGGGGCACACTTTCAATTTCCCCACCTGCCCATCAAAAAGGCATGTTTTTTTTTTCCTTTTTAAATCCAGTCTGGTTTCTTTGTCCGTGTGAGCACAATAGCCTTTTTGTCTGAATTTTTTTTTCTTTTTCGCTTATCGAGCGCGTGTTCCTGGCCCTTTTTCGAGCCCGGCATCGGTTGCCTACGCCTGGTCTACGGAAATCGATCCAGGCCACGCTCGCTGGGTTTCGCCGCCATAAGGATTGAATAGACGATTTTCATGTGCCAACTGCTTCATTGCCTTTTCATATATGGATATGCTATTCGCTGATAGTATCATCCGCGTCTGTTCTTATGGCAGAAACAAATAGAAATACAGCGAGATTTATAAAGGACGATGGGTGAAAAGCGACGCAGCTGTAGGCCGAAACGAGGCTTAAAATAGCAACGGGATTGAATGGCGAAAAGCGAGGAGCCGTTTTACGGCATAGGGGGCGCGCCTAACGACGAATTGCTACATGGGCTCGGAACGACCAATTTGACCGTAATGTATATTGCTGGCTGGCGCCAGCCTCATGAAGGGGATACAACGCAATTAAGCTTGTCGTAAACCAAATACCGACGATTGTAACAATGTCGGATGATGCTTTTACAAATAAGCATTGGTAAATAAAGAAACGATTGAAGATGGAGCACGTTATCGAGCTATTTGATATCCTCCCTCAATGCTAAAAATAGTAATACATATTTTCGTATCAAGGAAGGATTATAGCTTTAAGATTTTATTTCTGCCCCCTTTTTGGTAAGATTCAGCTAATTTTTTTTTTTTTTTTTTTTATAAAATGCTAAAATATTTTGTCTATCAAAAACCAGGTAAGAATACAAAATTGCATACGCAAGGATACGAAAAAAGCTTTGCTAGAATCATTTGTGTGAAATTTTGCTTTCTTCCCAACTCCAAGTTGTTGGTTTTTTTTTCAATAAAAATTAAAATCATCGAATTTAAAAAAAAATTGACGAGCTTTAGGTAAATGTCATAAATCAAGGGTTATGATCCTTCTTTACAGCCAAAGTGCGTATATTTTTTATACTTTTTAGCATTGCGGGTATATAGCTGTGGAACGTTTTTTTAAGTTTCAGCTGACTGAATTTTGCACATGGCAATTTTTAAAATATTTTTTTGTTTCTATTTGCCCTTCTTAAACTTGGCTTTTCTGCGAAAAATCACAACATATGGGAAAATAACGGGCTGAAACTGTTACGTATATTGATTATTAGTTCGTAATTGTGATTAAAAAAAACTTTCACTGGGAAATACATGCCCATTAAACCCACCGCCTTTCACTTAACTGTACATGATATAACAATGGATATTTTTTTGTTGTAAATTTAAGACACGTTAATATATATTCTTCGTGAAACAAGTTTTATTCATGAAAAACGCAAAGCGCTAATTGTAAAAAACCAGAGCTATTAAACAATACATTTTCCTTCTAACGTTTCACACAATGTAAACACCCATGCAGTGCTAATGAAGATGTGAGAAAACCATAAAGTAGAAAGAGTGAACTAAAGATCTCGTCCTTTGTTTAGTTTTCAATTTCTCTCATAATATTGCTCCTCAAATATGACGAAGCGAGTGGTTATACGTTTTCAAGTTTTACAATTCTCCGAAAACCCGCAGCAATAACGCACGTTTGACTTCAAGAACAGGATTTTTTGAATTTTTGACTCGAGCAAGAAACGTGAGCGTGTATTTATAGTGGATGAATAAACAGATCATGACAAGAAATTCCAACATGCTGAAAATGCCTATTTTGATGGGTTCCTGAAAAGCTGAAGAGGTAACATGTGGAATAACAACGACGAAAACGTTACCACACACGTCATTAGAAAAAAACATGGCATCTGGGCCTAAACAAAACCATAAATAGGTTGGTGAGCTTATTTGACTTTTGTATGCGTGAAAATTGCACTACATAAAAACTCTGCATTTTGAACTCACAGGAAGGAACACACGTTACATTTTATTAGGAATAAAAAGGCACTACAGTGAAAGCCGCTTAATTCGATCGGCTATTTTAATCGATCAAAACCTTCAGAACGGTTTTTTTCCTATATTGCCCTATGTTAAAAAAGCCGCTTAATCGGATCGTCTCATCCCTTTTATTCGGCCAAATTGCCACCTGTCTACATAACGCAAACTCGCGAAACAAGTTTGAGCAGCTGTCATACAAGCACGGACATGTTTGGACAACGAACAAGCGTGCATCTAAGTATCCAATGCATCAGCGGCTGTACTCAGATGGAGTTTCTGCGTTATTCAGGAAAATAAATTTCAACCGTTGCCGCAAGCAGGCATCATCAAACACTGCTTGTAACTGGTTTTTTTTAGAACTTTTATTTTAAACATATGTACGATCAAATATATGTATTTTTGATACAAAGAGAAAATAATTTTGATACTGTCGATGTTTTAGCGTGTTTTTTTGACATTCATCGCTGGAACCAACGTGATCGAATTAAGCGGCTTTCACTGTAAAATATACTACTGATCTTATCATAAAAAACATTCGAGCAGGTTGCAGTCAGGATATCCCGTCTTATGGAAGTTGGTATTTGAAAATTGCCAACAGCTAGTAAGAAATCCCAACCATGACGACAGTGTCTGTCAGAGCAGTCTACAATTATCGGTCAAGCGTAATCTGCCAGGATAGTGTTGATCATAAACATCTTCAACACGCTTATAATCAATATCCTGCTCGGACTGAAACGTCTACGAGCATTTTGTTTGATAGTCTGCGACCCAATTAGATTAATGCACTGAAACTTCAAACATTTAAACAGATATGCGTCATTGGTGCTGACGTTCAAACATGTTCCACTACTTCAGGATAAACTGACGGAAAACGTTGGTTTCAGCAGTTCAATCTCACCGCCCCATTAAGCACTCTGGTAATGCGATATTGGCTAGCCCAGTCACATCAACAGACTAATCATTAGTCACGTGAAATGGCAGACAAAACGATTCATTGTTTGCACGGTCCACTGCATCAAAATCAGGATATAAGCTTAATCTGGCACATCCTTGTCACGAGGAATAAATTAGGAACTACCTTGTAACCGTCCAGGATACGTACTGCGGATAAATAGATTCGATTTCCCCACCGTTTTAATTAGAGTGCATGTCCATCATGACTTACTTTCACTCCCAGTATGCAGTTACGTGAGTTAATCATGTCAACTTCTGCTCGATGCAGCCATTTTGTAGGAAGTGACGTAACCACGTATGTCTGTTTTGAACGTTTTCAATTACAGTACAGTATACATCGGCGAAGACATCTTCCCAACTTAGAAAGCCATTTTATTAGTTTTAAAACAACCTGTTTTTTTCCTTTATTACAAATTTGTTTTCTCGTACATTTTTTATAAACAAATTTTTATTTCTTACAATTGAAAATACCTTGGTGAAAACGTTTCTTCAACTTACAGAATCATTCGTAACTTCAAAAAAATGATTCCATAACTGAAATGATTTTTTAGTTCGAAACCTAAAATGCATAGGTAAGTTGGAAAACTTACCGACATATTTCCAGTTCATAGAAGTATTTTTTTTTTTCATTGAATGAATTTTGTTAACTTGAAAATAATTTGAATTTTTGTAGAACATTTCTAGAAAAAAAAAACTGTTCCTAAAGTTTGGGGAAAAAAACTCTTAAGGAACAAAAAAACTGAAATTATTTTTAAACTGAAACGAACCAATGAGTTTTGAAAAATGTCGAAATCTTCCCAACTTAAAGAATCTTTTTTAAATAATTGAAATTTATCAGTTTAAAAAAAAAAATTTCCAGAGAAAAATTCGAAAAAAAAATTCCATTACATGTATTTTCAAACTAAAAAAATGTGCAGGGAAAATTACTATACGTTGGGAAAACGTCGTCAACAGTAGTTTTTTTACACGAGAGTAATGTTTTTAAAATTGTAACAATGTACAGAACAATTCAGGTTTAAGTTTGAGTGCTCGATGACGTCATTTTCCAAATCCCCTAGAATTGTCGAGGAGTGGACTAGAACGGGTAAGCTCGTAATAAAAGGACGATCTAATCGCATAAACGATCTCCAGCCCGCATGAAACGCCTGAATTTTAAGTATCCCTTCAAAATCAATAACGCTAATACCCCGAGTAGGGGGATTGCAGTCGAAGGCTTGTTTTTCTGCTGAAGAGGTTTTTCGTGTTTTAAAAAAGACCCGATCCATCTTCGTTAGGGTTTCTGGCTGAGGGGATTTCTCGAAGAAAACAATGAAGTGTGTTCGTGTAAGAATATCTAGTTGAGACTAGGGTTAGGAGGTTGAGTGTAAACATACAAGGTGTGCGGAGGTAGGTCTGCCCTCCAATAAAAAGAAATAAACAGGCGAAATGTGCGGATAAAAGCACTTTTAAAGGTAGCTAATAGAAAACAGGTTTCAGTTTGCCCCATAAAAATGCACTCGGATACATTGCGACGATAAACAAAAGTGGTTGGCGATGCCAGAGATGAATACATTTCCACTGACGGTCTTCTTATGTTGTAGCCATTTTTTTCTTCACTTATTTTACAAATGCATTACTTGTCGAGAATGCACGCTTAACGTTAATGGGTTTAGAAAGTAACATTCACAGCATGACGTTCACTCTTGTTTCGAGTTTAATGACGAGATTAATGATGCGAAAATTGTGAGCTTAAAATTTGGTTCATTCGCCAGCTACGATTAACCGATGTAGTTTTGACATTGAAGAAATGGCAGAATGTAATCGTCTATAATCTATACTGTTGATCGTTATAGTTTTTATTGGTGTAGCACATGTCGGGGCTCATATCAGCAATCAAACAAGGATTTGCATAGATTTAGTAATGCATTTTTTGCTTTTCTGGTGAATTTTGGATCAATTTAGAATGAAACTTACATGTATACGTTGCAAGTAAAAATAGCTTTAATAGAGGTGTCCAAAAAATACATATATATACCAATCTAATTCAACAAACTTTGCAGCTTTTAAAAGTAAGATATATTTTTTAGTTGCTAAAGATTCAGTTTTAAGTTAAATGTCGTAGATGCATCAGTTCGTCTTATTTAATTTTATTAAGATGTTTTCATTTGCAATGGATTTTCTGCAGAATTTGCCATCGTTATTGAAAACCACCCAATTTTGAAATGGGGGAAAAGATGAAATAAAAACACTGTTCAAATTTACTTTAACGTCGCTTTTAAAATGAGCGCTGATGAATTATCTGTTACCTATTTAAAATATTCTGATAACGATTTTACGAGCTATGAATACCGATTCACCAAGATTCTCGTTTGACAAGATTTTGATCAAAATCATCGATTTGCTCATTAGAAAAACTTGAAAAAAAAACCCAGCAGAAGCTTGATGTTGAATGTTGTCGTGAATCTCTAAACATTCTACATACACAGTCTTCCATTGTATTGATATAGCAAATTCCGTTTTCGTTTTCTGTCAAAAGTTCGTAAAAAAAAAATACATTCTTTGCGAGACTAATTTTGGCAGTGTAGGTGTCGACATGGAAATGTTCTTGTTCGAAGCTCCAGATAACGTGTCAAATTTTGGCAAACCGTTGTAAATGCTGATAGGCAACCGTATAAAACGCGATTAAATTTCTAACGCGTTTATTGCCGCCATTTTTCCACAAAAACCATCTGTTTCATTTTAATGGAGGCGCAATAAAGCTAACGAGAAACCGAAACAATTTCATCTAATGGATAGTCGTTGTGGCGCACTGAATTGCAGGAATTGGATTCCAAGTCAGCCATGCGTTATGTGCCGTAATTAATCCCGCGGTTTTCACTATTGTTTACTTAAAACGCGTATACTTCCCTAAGCAAACATTGAACATGATTAATATGAAGCGTTCTCGACCATTGAACTTAAAACGAAAATGGCTCAACTTGGTTCGAGACCGAAAAAAAAAATCAAAATAAAACTGAGAAAAAACGTTCAGCTCAACTGGGACCAGCCAGGCATGCTGAAAATCCCAGATTTTTCTGCCCACTTACGTAAGAAGTAGGCCTTGGGACGTACGTTCAACGCTCTCCGAAATAACAGGCCATCTCCAATTTGCGAAATTATTTTTATGAATCGTTAAAATAGATGAAACTATAAACGACCAGATTAGGTTAGATTTTAATTATGACAAATAGGTTAGGCCTATTTTCAGTGAAGTTTTGCTTTTTTTTTCTGGAGCAAGAGAAACGTCCGTGATACATCAACCGGCATATATAATATCAGACGTTTCGAGTCAGTCGACCAATCTGTAATCCTAATTGGCTGGTGTAAGTTGTAACTGTCCTATAAAATAATCAACCATGGCGTCCTACTTTGAATGTTTATTTTGTAGCTTTATTATCCGTGGCTTCGCTGATTTCTAGCTTTATTGTAATGTTGAAGCTCATGCGAAGAATTATGCATTTTTTACATTTATTTTCCTTTGGCTTCTTATCGTTTATAAGTCGTTAGAAATGGCCATGGAGGATGCTGCCTGAAGCGACTTGCTCACGAGTGAACTAAACGTAAAAAGCCAAGATGTTTGTTTTGTATAGTCGTTTTGACGTAGGCTACAGTATACATGCACATGTACAATAGATAAAAACTTCTTTTAAGAAAAAGTTTACTTGTGTGTAATTTTCAAAACTTTGTTTGATAAAGGTAAAAGATAACTGAATAAAATCTATTTTAATTGAAAAGGAACGTTCGCTTAATAAGCAATTTTCCGCTCTGAAGATTCCGTGACTTATATCGACAATTCTTTTTGATTTAACTTATTGTTCTTACTGTATATTTATTTTTTTTATATAAAATATGACGTCGTCCTTTGCTTTTGAAACCAACTTGGCTTCCAAGATAAGCACGCATCGAGGACATAAAGTAACAATTGTTCGAAGTTCCTGCAAGTTAAATATTACTAATAGTTTAATACAATGTAATAATAGAACTACTGTATTTTCTTTCATGCTTCCTGGAAATGAATCTTCGAATAGTTTTTTGTTTGGAAATTTGATGAAGCTAATATTTTCCGCATGCTAGTTCTTTCAATCGATATACTGTACTTGATGTATACATGTACATAGTAAAAGACGGAAATTAAGAAGGCTACATTTTTACTTTAATATTCCCGGATTCTGATTAGCATATTTTGCCATTAATTTGCTAGTTGATCTCATGCATAATAACTTAACATTTTTTATTCGTGGCAACGACATATAGGAACTTGAGGCTTTTATTGCGAGCTGCATAAATCCTGCGCAAATTTATGCGAATATTTAGTACCTAAAAAACTGTCGACCTCATAAGTGGGGTCAACCTTAATATTCAACTGCACGTCCAGTAGGTACTCGCATTACTTGTTTTTAACAATTAAAGCTCAACTTTTCAGCGCGTTGTATGCTTTTTGAGCTCGAAGGAGAACAACCCAAGCATTAAATTAATACATGTAATGACCAATAACTCAAATACACTGTAACTTACTTACATGTAAATAAAATTGAAGTATTTTTGAGGGTGGGAAAAATATGGCTGCACCACTTCAAATTCACACTTGGAACATGTACGTTCAATTCTGAGCAAACAATTTCAACCAATGTTCTTAAAATTTAGATGATAGTCAATGAAGTTATGCAACATTCTTGACTAACATTATTCAGGTTTTGTTTCGTATTGCATCCCCTGCTTTAGAAACGACACAACTCAAGTTTTCATTTTTAGATAAAGCAAGTCTTAATGCATGGTAAAATAAAGTGAGAATACTGCCATTAGCTGAAACTACAAGGCAATCTCAGCACATGTACAGTGTATGTCGTTTGACTCAGTATTTCGCCTGGCTTAATATCGTCAGAAACCGGAACTGACCATTTTTCAGCTGCCACTTTTGAAGCAGGAGTGCGCTTATGCTGGCATCACGTGATTTGTAACGGATCGTCTGCAGATTTCGTCAGCATGCATGTATCACGTGACAATTCTTTCATTCCATTGGTGAAAATTACATGAAGGCAGTGCTGATTCGATGAATAGATCACGTGATGTAGCTCCATATGTAACTCCGCGTAAGGGTCATGCTTATGTAAGTGTTTTAAATGGCGGATTGCATAACGCTCACTGCAAGGAAATTACTTGGAGCTACAGCACTGTATTTGCAACAACAATTATTTGGCTGTGAACTAAGACGCGCAATCGACCATTACCGCCATAATGGCAACGTTGGTTCGTGTCCAATGTATTTCGTTTCCAAACAAAACTTATTATCAATTTCCGTGGCAAACTATAATTACGCAACTTTCTATCCATTTTTTGTTGGCAACTTTGTTCACGTGTCTCGGTATTGAAGCAGGCCTAAACAAAGTCAGACGAGACGTGTTTGTCGTGCGTGATATAAGCAGCAGCCTAAGAAAAACCACAAAATGGAGGCTCAATTTGCTGCATAATACGCCAATAGAAACAGGGGAGAGAGAAAAAAACCGACTGTTGTATTGTCATTTTTATGCAAGCTCACTGCCTTCTTTTGAAATAGAAGAAGCCCATAAAAGCCTAGGGAAAGAAAGCAACAAAAAAAAAGGCTGAAATCTGCTCAATTTATTCCTTGTTGGGGGATTGATTTCATCAAGCTTTTCAGCAGGGATGCTTTTAGCCTCGCCGCCAGGCGTCTCCAAAATGGCCGCCAAAACGATGTTAATCTCGTCGCGGCCAATTTAAGCTTAGCAGAATGTCATCTCCTGAGTTCTCCCCCACCCAATGGCTTCTTCAGCTTTTAAGCCTTGTTCATTACTCGCAACAAACCCTCTCAAGCTTTTTTTTTTGTTTTCTGTCTAAGTCATTTTTGTAATTTTTTTTTCCAATCGTCGATCTTACATTGTTGTTTACTCGTCAGCTTAAATTAGCATTCATCCCGAACTGGTTTCTTTGAAAATGAAGAGGTTATTAACGAGATACTGCGCTACTACCGTAAAACTGTAGTTGCAATGAAAAAGAAGCTCAAGAGAAAAAAAAGATGGCGGGGGGAGGACGAGAGTAGGCATTAACAGAGAAAGGAGAAAGAAGAAAAACTCATTTTAGGTCTAAGAAAAAACGGCTAGACTTTGAGTGGAACTTAACTTATGTTCGTTAAATTTGATACTCGTACGATAAAGGCAACTCAACTTTTTTTTTTTTCGTACACACAGTGGGAACATTGTTACGATGAAATGTTCGTATAGCCTCGATGCCAGCTAGATAATTGCGTCTATTTGCGTTTCCCCTCTTGTGGCTCCGCCAAGAGGCCACGAGCACCGTCACCGCATTATTTTAATGAGTGTTTGAAATTTATGCGAGACACTGCAAACTAGCCTGACTCTTTTTACGTTTTAATTTGTTTACATATTTTGGCGCAATTGCAACCTCGCGGATTAGCACCGGATTATCCTAGCCGCCATTTTGACGATGACTGAAAGCCTTTCTTCTGTCGAGGCTAGCGTTGTTCGGAATCATTTCGTAAACTAGACGGTTCGTTAACTTAAAAAAGTGTATTACTTGTGTGTATACCGCAGTTTACTTTTGGGGTAATAAAAAAGCAACGTTTAAAAAAATGCAACGTGAAATCCAAAATGAAATCATTAGGGATACTCGGAAGCTTCGCAGAATACAAAGTGGCAGTCGTTATGTCACGTGTGCAAAATGAATGAATTTCATGTGTAATTGGGTTAAAGATAGCGAAAACTTTGAAAGGACGTTTTAAACCAATTAAGGTTCAAAATGTCCTTTCAAAGCTGATTTTGAACACGTTACTTTTGGGCCGCCAAAGTGCGACCTGCGTAGCTTCTGTTTGAGTTCACCTATTAATACGTTGGTTTCAATAACTTGGCGTAACTATAGTCTGAGGACGTAAAAACCCTGCTACTGTCATTAAATAAGGGTACTCATGCAGTTTTCCAGATCGCACATGTTACCAGAAATTTACCAGTTCATTCAAGGGTATATTGCCGTTTTTAAGCCAACTACTGCCTTATTGTTTGCACACGTGACTTTACCGACTGCTAACGTGCGATCTGCGCAGATTCTGTCTACATTCTTGCACATCTTTGCAGATTCTTGTACTGTACATTATTGTATAGGTTCTTGCAGATTCGGTACATTCTTGAAGATTTTTGTACATTTTAATTTTAGGGCAATCGTAAAAATCCAAAGAAATTTCATCTTTAAATTTTCCTTTTGCTGCTAATTGGTGTTCAAAACATGTGTGGTTAATATACGATCATCCTCACTAAGTTGAAAATTACAGGCAAGGGAAATCTGGGCCTCGAAGCAGGCGCCATGTTTTGAGGTTATACAATTTCCTCCCTTCGAGGTGCACTGCACATTAAATCGGCTTAATTGCACTACTTGCGGCTAAATTTGCTTTTCTATTTGTTCAGTTCGTCACGGATGATTACACCTAGCTCCACTTTTAATATATTCGGCAATAACAAATGACGCATTCCTTTAATATTCATAACAATTGCTGAATTGCTCATTTTTGGTGAACGATACTGTTCTTTCGCGCAACCTGAGCAAACGCTAATGTACGATCATTAGAGCACTCGATTTTGCTCCAGGGCAAAAAAAACAATGACGTCTACTTAAGGACTACGTCATCACCGGCATTTTTTAATCCGATTTAGCTCAGAGCGCAGTATAATGAAACTAAAAGAAAGAAGAAAAAAAAAGACACGAGCTGGCATGGCAATCCGCTATACATTTACCCATACATATATCCTAATTGAAATGATGCTCGTTGGCAATTGGCAACGTGCAGCCCTATCATTACTCGTGACAAAAAATCTATGGATAATTGATCTCCGGCTTAAAACGCACTAAAAGGAAACGTAGTGTAAAAAATGGAATTCGTGTATTATCTATTGTCTACCAGCTTCCCCGTAGCGGTGCCTCGAACTAAGTGAATAATTGACGGTAACAAAGCATTCGCCGCAACAAAAATGGCTTTTGTTGTTGTTTGTTATAGCTGCTCGATTGATGCCGAGCTTTTAAATGGCCTCTGCGGGTGCAGCGTCTTGGAAACGATTTTTTTTATAAAAAAGATGCGATACAATTACAAACTGTATTTAAATGTTGGCTTTCTGTTTTGTTTCGAAACTTTGGTTTTGGTCCTCGATTAAAATGGGACTGTTTGCCTTTGGAGTGTCGATCAATGCTAGCGCCATATGCAACTTGGCAAATAATCAAACTAAACATTGCATGACTGCGTACGTAATAGCAGAGTGGTGGAGATCAAAACATTTACCTTTCAACGCTGTTTTGACGAAATGCGATAAACTGAGTTTTAGATTGGGAGTGAAAATGAAACCAAATTGCGAGCTGGTAATCGATGCGAGTTGTATAACGTGTGATTAAACAGTGATTGAAATGCACACTTTGATTTTGATTTCAGTTTTTTTTTAATTTTTTAAGTTGGGGGTAAAGATTGTATTTATGTAATTCTGCGCATAACGAGCTGATATGTTTATGACGCATTCACTGGTAATGAAATATTTTACTAAAACAGTTTAATTTCAGACTCGGATTAGAGTGGGATTTGATAATTGAACTCGTATACTGCGGATAGTTCGTATATTGCCGCTATTGTAATACCACCTTAAATCTATAACTTAATTGGAAATTAATTTTACTGACGATGAGATCATTTGCACCACTAATAAAATGCATAATGAATATTTAATAAAAATAAAAACTGAATAAAATATTTGTATCATCAAGTAAAGTAGTTATGTAAAATACTACCACTAATAAATAAAATGCATAATGAATATTTAACAAAATAATAAAAAACTAAACAAAATATTTGCATCCTCAAGTAGTTGGCATATAAAATACTATCGCAAGATTCTTTTATTCCATAAAAGAATCTTGCAATACCAAACCCTTTTTATATTCAACTGCTGCAGCTCGCCGAACAATTGTTGAATAAAACATTGTTTTGGTTGGAATTGAATAAAAATAAGGTCTTGGTTGGAATCGAATAAAAAGATGGTTTTGGTTGGAATTGAATAAAAAAAGTTTTGGTTGAATTTAAATAATAAAACTGGAAGAAAAAAGTGTAATTTATAACCTATCGTTAATTTGTAACTATGTATGGTTAACATTTGAAATTCAAGTCGACGATGGGAAACGCTACATTTCAGAGCTATAGCATTAAAATTAATCTAAGTTCAAACTGCGACTAGAATGTGTGGAAAAAACGAACAGGAAAAACGTCCGAAATTCCAAACTCTATTTTAGGCCTCGTTATTGTTTACGTCCATGGCCCGCACTTCCGATCGGCGTTCACGCCGAAAACTTTCGCATAAAATCAACATGGCCAACGTTACCTCGAGAGCGCTATTCGTTGGCAGTAAATAAATAAAGGTACGCGCGAGCACATATTTCATCGAAATTTCCTCGAGCTGCAGCCGCAATGAGGAAAAACGGAGGAACCATTTTGGCAACCGAGACCCTGCTTCGCTTTGTTAGCACTTAAAACGATACGATCTGGGAGCCGCTTTTTTTCGCAGTTGTTCGCACTTGATTTCGCATCTTTCAAATCGGTCGAGTTTTCCACCATGCACGTACAGTACATTTTGAATAAAAATGGCGTGAAATGTTTCAAAATCTCTTACCTAGAAATGTGTAGTTGACGGTAATATCGCACGTAAAACTAGCATCCTTCATGGTTTCTGGCCAGATGATATGTACACGTAACCGCAAACCAGCATCCCGAGAAAACTGAAAATAAGATGCGGTCGAAGCTATCAGAAAAGGCGGCAAGGAGAGCATCAGCAGCGGGCACACGCAACATTTAACATTACACGCTCATTACGCGTTATTTTACAACTCATTTTTTTTTTTAACTATCGGGATTTTGTTGCGTTAACACGACGACACTCAAAAATTGAACTAGCGACAAAAGCTTGATTTTTTTTTTTTTTTTTTTTTTTTTTGGTGTTTAAAATATTTTACGCACTTTTTAAAATCTCTCCCACGATTTCCTGGCCTTTTTTACGCGTTATTTTTTCCTGGACGACGCGAAAAGCGGTGTATTCTTCCAGCCACAAAAATGCGCGAATCGGGCCAATTTTCACTTCACCAAAAACCTCAAAAAAGCAAAAAAAAAAAGCAAAAAACTTAAAAAGATCTCGTTATGGCATAACAAGACGCTAAGTGTTTCGGCGTTGTCGTTTCGGTCGTTGCGCGATTCTTCTTAATTTCTCGTTATTCCAAAACCACCACGACGAAATTTAAATCCTTGGGCGAAATTTAGCACTTTTCCCATCCTCCACCATGGCATCGGGCGCGGAAAAAAAAAGCTGCTTTTTCGAGGGGGGTGTGGGTGGGTGGGGGTGGTAATCCAAGACTAATCCGAAAAAGTGCGGATTAAGGCCGGCTCGGGGTAATCGATTAATCCACAACGGCACCAGCGCGGTTTCGCACCCGTAAGATGGCGAGAGAATGTTGCTTCAGCGTGAAAAACGGGCCTTCAAGAGACGGCAGCTATCCAGGCTGGAGCGCTCTCCTCGCACCGTATGTATGCGAAAAACGATGTCTTGCCTACTCCTCGCACGCAGCACCCCCCACGTGACATGTGGTAGTTTCCCCACTCGGAGCGCTCATATTGTGCCGGCCCAAAACTATTGACACACCGAGCTTACTCTCGCTACG
>JAQGAO010000607.1:0-31850 GCA_034697705.1 Ommatoiulus sabulosus | reverse complement strand
GGACATAATGACGTCATTTTTTGGTCATTTATTTGGTCATAAATGACGTCTTTATGACCTACAAAAATGACGTCTTTATGACCTACAAAAATGACGTCTTTATGACCTACAAAAATGACGTCTTTATGACGTCCAAAACTGACGTCATTTTTTGGTCAGCTTGCTATGTGGGTTGTTGGTTTTCTGCATGTCATTCACAATGGCATGAAAACAAATTTGAAACTGTTCTACAAGTATTCTGATCTTAAAAACGTCAGACAAGCTCACAATTTGTTTATGAATTAACTAATAATCACTTTATCGACGCTGGCATGCTTAATAGTTGCTAATTTGATAACATTAATCTTCAGGCCATCTAGAATGCATTCGTTCAAAGATCGAGCCTGGTCAAAATAATAGCTTCGGAAATCCGTATCTGAATGGTCAATCACTATAGGCATATGGATTTAATATTTGTTAAAACCATACTTAAAAAAAGGATTTGGGGTAAACGTTATTGCAGGGTACATTGGCATGCAGTGGCCAAATCACAAATCAGTATCTCAGTTTAGCTGTCAACGATACATACGCTTATACAATTGTACCGCAAACAAAGGATTATAAATATGGCATTTGAAGCCATGGCACATTTTATCGGCATATTTGTTATGCATTATTTTTACGATTATATGATTTTCTTGTAAAATTTTATATTAAAATAATCTCATTACGGATCTACTAGGAAAACCTCAACTTCAAAGAATTAGATAAACCTTAAAAGAAAGTTTCTTTGAGCTTTCTTTAACCTCAACTTAGAATTCTTCCAAGTGGTAACTATTGCACTCAGTTATACAGCAAGCAAACACTGTAAATTAACATTGTTTATGAACTCTTTCATTGCCTTTAATTCATTTCACTGCTCTATTTCATCGATATAATACTGTTACAATTTCACTTATAGCCTTGATCCGTAGATTAAATTGCATATAAAAAGCAAACAACTCGTATAAGATCCCCACCCTAAAAGTAAATAAATACATGGACGAAGACGCGGCGTAAAAACGCCCAATAAGCGAATTTGAGAAAAGACAAGAAAGTGTAATTATAAAGATTGATCCTGTAAGCCAGCATTCATCGCAGAATACAAGTGTAGATTTAATGTATCGTAATAATCGTCTTATCTAAAAACATTTTACATAAACACACTTGTGGAAGAGATTGATTAATAATTAATATGAATTGGCTGCCAATTGAACCCTCTTCAAATGATGAAGGCCATATAGATATCCTGATGGAACTGCAAGCAATTGTCAAACCGTTTACAATTTTTGGCCGTCTTTACGGAGTGGTCATTCAGTTCAATTTGCCTGCGTGTACCAAGACCACATCCTTAAATTTGACACAAAAGGAAATCGGGATTTTCTCGAGATTCAGTTTAGCGCCACGGCGCTTTCTTCACAGGCTTTTGTTGCTAAGTCTGGGTCTGTTATCGATATTCCAACTACTGAATTATGTTTACAAACTGGCGTTTTTAGAGTGTGGGTTGACTCGTTGCGTCATAAAGATTGCGCTGCCATCAGCGTTCTGCGCCAGTTATCCGGCTTATATTTACATCCTCTGCAACGAACTTGAGCTATCTAACGTCCTCTCGGACATCATTCGCACCACGGCGTCGCATCTGCGGATGTGTCAACCAACCGTGGCCAGACGCCATCTGAAACACATACGAAAATGTACCACTGGCCTGATTGCATTATTTGTCACTGTCTCCATTCTCTCGCAAATCCTTATATTCTCACTGAACGTAAATCATATCATGAAAATCCCTGAAGACAGTCCTTGCACGGATGACATCAGTTTGGCTGCAGGTTTCGTCCTAAGAAATTTGGGATGTCAGCGCTTTCTGGTGCTCGATTGCGCTATAGACATGTTCAACATGGCCAGCTTCTTGTCGGTTACTATGCTGGTTACATCCTCCCTTATGAACGTCACCGTCGTCATCCTGATGGTGAATTTTCGAGTATTATGCGACGGAGCGGTTTGGCAGCGGTTTGGCTCTTGCTCCAGAACGAAATTTCTCATAAAAATGCACCAAGACACTTGCAAATTGCTGACAAGAATGGACCAGACGTGTTCCTTCCTAGTTTTCATCTGGTTTTCGCTGTTGATTTTTGACGAAATTTTCTTCTTTCGTTTGCTTACATCACAACAAGATGAAGTCGATGTCTTCATATATTCCACTTTTTTCTTCGTCACTATTTTAGCAACTTTTTTTAAGGATTGTCTCGTCATATGTGCAGTGAATGCGAAGGTATACGGGGAAAATTTTACTTATTGAAGGCTGCCAAATAAATTATATTTAATGATTTTGTCTACTTATTTATAAGGTGAGCAGTTCATTGTCATGTCTTTGTCTTGAAGAATTCCGGCAGATGGATGATTGCACGTCACAGAAACGTTTTATGGAAATTACACAGGTTAGTACAAGTACATGTACTAGCTGCACCGCGGTAATTGTTAAATTTCAACTGCTTATTATATGGCGCCCACATTCTGATGCGGGCCACCTCTCTGTGTTTTTGGAGGGAGGGGGATGAACATGACTTGTTCACAGAAGTCGAAACTACTGTTACCTTTTTTAACTTTCCTGTATTTTTGTCTTAATAGGCCAAATTAGACTACCAAATGTATTGCATTCGTCTACAACTAAACCAACCTTCAATTACCGGATGGGGATTTTTCCATATAAACAAACAATTCCTATTATCCGTAAGCGTGTTTACACATTATATTGTTCTGGCTCGCTTAGGTAACCTGGATACATTTAAATGCATGAAGATTTGCAGATAAATATCAATAATGATTGAAAATTGTTGCTTACAGGTGGCCGCCACAGCATTGACGTACACCTTAATTCTCCACAATGTAAACTGACCAAACTGACATAATTTAAAAAAAATCTGAAGAAATTGGAGAATGATTATTGTTAGAAGAGAGGCGAGATTCCAGTTGATCACTACCAAAATTGTATTATACATTTTGCTCCATGTTTCGGCAATAATACTTGCCCTCATCATGAAGCTATTAAGGGTACTCACGAGAGGCGTTGAATTGTGCTCGATTTTGGTACAATTCAGCGAGTATGACAAATATGCGAAAGTTATATTGACCAAATCCTGAATATTCATTGGTATAACGAATATTCAGGATTTGGTCACGTATCTTGGCTTTTCAAAATAATTAACTTTCGCATATTAGTCAAACTCGCTGAATTGTATGCCCAAATCGAGCACAATTCAACGCCTCTCGTGAGTATACCTTAATTAGTATAAACACATTTCTACAATTAAAGGGTGAAATGACTCAATTTTATGAGGATCGTAAATTGCTGTTGTTCATGAGAATGACAAAAACTAATCAGCAACGGGATATAATAATACACACAGCGGTCATGCTAATTAAGTCAAATCAATTAAGGACCTCACTACATTATAATTTCAAAAATTACACAAATGAGGAAGAGCACAATTTTTTTTTCCTATATACAGTAAGATTTACCTACCATAAGTTACTCATTCATTTAATTAACTTCATTTCATCCTGTAATTGCAGAAATTTGTTTATAATAGCTCCTGATCACAGTGATCAGGGTAAGTATTTTTGCGGAAAAGTAGAGCAAAATAAAGATAAAATTGTGGTAGTGCAACAGGAATCTCGCCTCTTTTAAATGTTACGTACCACTTAAAGATGCCACAAATTAAGTTCAGCGATTATTTTTACCGGTTTTAAACGAAGACCGACATCATTTAAAACTTCCAGCCGATGCCATTCTATGCGTGAGTCCAATCGATATGATTTAATTACAAGGAGACGAAACGTCTGGTTTGCTTATTTCAATTCGAAGTTGCATTCGACAACTCGTAGATTCTAAATTAGCCACATTTCGATTCTACCTGTATGGTTGCGCCAAAGACTTAATATGTATTCGCTTTTGACACGCAACTATACTGTATAGTAATTGACTAATCAAAAATTGAATTGGCAATTGGATAAAACGGCCTCGAGTTCACAGGCCTTTAGTCAATTAGTGTCTTAATTAATATACGAAATTACCAAGCAACGCTAAATAGAAAAGCAATTCGATATTATCGAAATTTCGTGCTGCATGTCGTGTAGTGCAATTGGAAAATTTATTTGTTATTATTGATGTGCAAAATACCTAATGTTGTTAACAACACTAGAGCCTAGTAAAATATTTTGCGATAATTGAAAAGTGAATGCTGCATGTCATTCAATTACCCGTATTCTAAAACAACGCAGAAATCCTCAGACCAAGTTCAACAACATAATATTTTGGTGCGGACCATCAGCTTAAAAATATCAGTAATGCTAACTAAAGCCATGAAATCGCTAATTTTCTGGGTCAAGCTAATAACTTATCCGATTCTCATGTTCGGCGTCGACATTACTCCAAAACACAACTTTCTTGCAATGCATCAACGCGCTCCCTCCAAACCCGGCTGCACAATCCGGCATTATTTCATAGGATTCTATCAAGCAATGGTCACTTTGTCGCTTCTGACAACAACTACAATTTTTTCCATATTTGCCCTCGATGAATTCATCAGGGATGATGCAATTTCAATCGAACGAGTCGTCGTAAACCTCACTTGCGTATTAACACCATCAGTAGCTCTCCTGACTTACATCTCAGGTCTTTATAACCAGAAATCAATCTCAACCATGCAGTTCAACTTGACTTATGCAGTGATTACACAGATGAAGAACGTCGATGGTACGATGAGAAAAAACATTAAGAATAAGATTCGTTTCTGGTCCGCTTTCGGTTTGCTTTTTCTGTTTGGCATTTTCTGTTGCCACATCGACCGTTTCATACTTTATGCTTTTTCGGATTATGAAGTTTGTGGCAACATGCTGGCCCTCTCACTCATGGACTGCAAAACCCTCGTTGTATTCGACTGGATTGCTGTTGTGGTCTTCGAATTTTGCGGCGAGATGTTCGTGTTTGCATACATGACCTACTTTTTGTTCTTGACGTTGATGCTCAATGTTTATTTCGACACCATCACTTGCATCGCCCGAAAAAAGCCAAAAGGTAATTCAACGATTCAAACCTTTCTGGCAGAGCACAAAAAAGCCTGTGCACTTCTGGAAAATATGAACGAAGTCTTTTCCTTTTTACTGTTTCTCTGGTTCGCCATGAATGTCCACCAGATTATCTGCTTAATGCGCATGCAGGGAAACGTAGCCCTCGATCCCATCAATAACACAGCTACGAACATAATCATGGTTTCCTATTTTACCATCGTAATTCTTAATTGCCTTCAAATTTCCACAGCAAATTCGATGGTGAGTTCTTGCCCTTTCCAAGGAAAAATTAAGCCCTATTGCATACATGGTATTAAATCTTGACATATTGTATAGGCTGTCCACTCTATGGAAAACATTGGTTATGCCGCCATCGAAAACTGGACCAATCCGACGCATTTAAATTTCGACGGAATTTCTATCGAGGTAAAGCATTTGAAATCGTTACTACCTTTATAAAATAAATACCGAAGAAACCAAAGCAAGTAACTAATTCATTTAATAAATAATGCATTTGAGAAATAAAATGTCCCGGTCTAGATTTTTCCAGGCAATACACGTAACCGGTATACAGATATAAAATTGCCCGAAAACAAAGAAATCCGCTTGTTTAACCTACATTTTCAGTAATAATTATATTATATAAATTATCTATTTTTCCGATATCGAAAACTGAATGAAATGAATGATTACAAGGATTGCCCTTTACTGTACTATATTTACATTTGTGGATTTTTAACGTTGGTCTATTTCTGTACAGGAGGGCTAATTAACACCAACATGTAGGTAATCACTAAATATACTCTATAAATTTGAAAAATAATGTAATTCCAGAACAAATTCGACTATTATGATTATTGGAGTCATCTGGCTACGAACTATCCCGAAATCAATGGATGGGGATTGTTCCAGATCGGCCGAAACCTACTCCTTGCGGTAAGATTACAAAAATGCATGAACAGACGTAAGAGAATTATAAACGATATATGACAAAGTTGTTGGGTAATCTGGCTTTTGTCTTTTCAGATTGGAGGAGTCATTATCACCTATACAATGATATTACATCATGTTTAAAATGAACCTTTTAACAAGCTTAAACAATTGTTTTTTGCCTTAGACTTTAGAATTCCAATTATGGTCAACTCTTGAAATTCATTGCTCCCTTTGCAAAACATGCAAAGACATGCAAACACAAGCGCACCATGTGTTATACAGTAGTATAGATCAAACCTGCACTTATGGCAGGGCATACTGTACAAGGGGATTTTATCAGTTGATTTAATTAATGTTTCTTTTGGCCATAGCCATTCTGTTTTATTTCATAAAACTCGGTACATGTATTTAATTTGAAGGTACGTAACATATAAGAGGCGTTTAGGGAGAGGACCTGCCGGTATTGCCACTAAACGCCATCAGAAATGGTGGCCCATGTGAAGCAACTAAAATGCTGCTTTTTTAAAAAATTTCATACAATTTTAACGTATGTAAGCGTTCTTCTAATAACTTGTCCATTCATTTTCAAATTTTGAATAAACTTTGATTTGATTAATTGTAACATAATGAATATGATTGTTTGAGGAGTTGAATATATTAGCAAGCAATGTTCCATTTAAAAAAACCTCTGTTATAGGCTACACTTGTCATTGCAGGTGATGTATTGCGAGTCATTTTCCCCTCACACCTTAATTTTGCGCTACAAGTTTGAAACTGCTTTTGTCATCTTTTAGCAATTTCGCCAAAAATAACAATTGTACTGCATAGTTGAAGAAATTCACTACAACTCGCGCTAAGATATCACTTGTACTGATTCCAAAACTAGTGATTGCCCTAATATCATTATTCATGTACAGCATGTATTGTCCTTGAAAACACATTGCTTCTAAATGGTCTACTATACAACATAGTCAGTCCACATGACATACATGTCATGAACAGCTGTACTGTATACTGTATTAAGATTGATTACTGTAATCAACAACGGGTTCCTACCTTGTTTTGACATCAAATTTGAAGTTGACTGACGCTGAACTTGAGCGTGAGGTCGGATGTCCATTGGTCACATTAACGCGTTCATCCACTCAACTTCTCCAAAAACGTGATTAAAACGACGTCATTAACCTAATACGTGATTGTTGGAGTCACAAAAAGCTAAAAATATTTAAATTGCGAATTAGTGGTATAAATGTGTTTACACGAGTGTACATAAAATTAGAATAGCAATAGAATAGCCTAAATTTTAAAATTTTAAAATCCAATATCTAATACATGCAAATTCTGGGCAAATTAACAAATGAAAATAATTAATCCAGAAAACGGCCTTCAGCCGTTTACTATCAGCTAGCCGTGACCTACAATATACATATACGTTATTCAATAATATTTGAAATCGATTAATTGCACAATGTTTTACGCACTATGTAGCCTATAGGGCCTACAGTGCAAATTAATTCAAAATTAAGATTCTTTAAAAAAATTATTCGGAAGAACAAAACTTGTTCAACTATACATTGTATAATGCAGTACGAAACGCAAATCAGACCATGATTGTCCGTAAATAAGTTGCTCAGAATAAGATCGCTTTCTATTCTGGAAATATATCTAGAAATTTGTTTTCGAAAGATATTTTTACCAACACACGGGGAAATATCAAACAATAATATATCTGGAAAGAAGTTTCGGGATATAATTTGCCTCGTGTACGACCAGCTTTAAAGAGAAATCACATGGGCAAATTTTTTTTCCAATACTATGGGGGGAAAAAGACTAACCTTCAGCACATGTTCATAGACGATTAATCAATTAAAGTAACTATGAATTTGATGCTAACATGTGAAAAATATGAAATTGGTATAGTGAAGTTTGCGGTGAATAATTATACGAAATTGGGTGGAGTGAAGTTTGGCAGTCTTGGTTACATACAGTGTATGCAATATAAAATGGTCCTATCATGTTTTGAAATATACTTTGAAGTTTTAAGAATACTGATGCTAAACTTGTCCATGTCATATTGGATCACTGACAAAATGTTTATAACCGCTGGAGATATTTTAAAGTAAAGTTACTGGCATCAATACGTTGACACCTAAAATAAGAACAAACTTAAGATTCTCTAAAGTTAAATTTCGACGACTAATTGATGCAAATAATAAATTTAGGAAAATAAATTTGGAAAAAAAGTAATTTAGAATCAGTAGTCGTTATTTCAGGACAAAATCTCATTAAAGGTGGCTCTATTTGAAGATTGCAAAGAATGCATAGTGGGAATTATACACGCGCGGTTTGTGTTCTCAAACAAGTTTGCTTTTTATTCCAACTCAGTATAATTATAATGTGAAGGAAACAGCTAGGCTCTTAACATTAAGCAGTTGCTCAAGATGACGAACGTATTGTGGATTTAAAAAAAAACTAAATTGTTGACCAATAGGCTACAGAATCTATAAAGTTGATTGATTATTTGTTTGCAACATGCCAATTTGGGTGCTGTGAAACTTGCAAGACAAATTGCCTTAGCTTAATTGGCCTCTAAAAGCCTAATTGTCTGGAAATGTATTAATAGGGGGGAAATTGCGCAATTTTGAGGAAGAAAAATTAAGCTGAACAACTTTGCCAATTAATTACAGTGGCTTTGGAAATTATGGAATCATTATTGTCTTTTCCTGAAATTGGAACACGCCCAATGCACTGTCTTCGTGCGCCAATCTAAAACCATACATTTATGTAATTTAAGGATATATTTGCTGAAAAATTGTATATTCGCAAACACAGTTAAAGCATGCAACGTCAACTATTGTCTCAATTCATATTCTCTAATATTCCTTCATGTAGATAAAAGTCCATGAAGCATGACTATTAAGTTGAGTGAATATAAGCAACAATTAATATACATGTATATCAGTAAATTTTGAAGCAAATTTTGTAAGAAAATGAAAACTACTGAAGTCAAAGTGCTGATTTTTTGGGTAAAATTTTCAACGTACGTAGTCCTAATATTCGGCATTGACATTCGCTTGAGAAGTTCCTTGCTAAAACGTTATATTCCATCCTTAACTGGACCTGAGAATTCCAACATTGTTTGGCGATTTTACCAGGCCTTCGTACTTTTCACAATTTTTGCTTGCATAACAATTTTTACTATGATCTGGTCTGCTGAAGTAGTTGGCAAGGAATCAAGTTCTCTTGAATTCCTTGTCGTTCAACAGTTATGGATACTTATTCCTTGCGTTGCTTGCGTCACCTACATCTACATACTTTATCACCAGAAATCCATCGCAGAACTGCTGACAAAAGTAACGATGGAAGTGATCAGTCAAGTAAAGCGAGGAGATATCTCGTTGGCAAAAAACATAACCAACAAAATTCGGTTTGGGGCAATAATAGTTCTGATTTACTTGTTATGCGCATGGGCATGTGGCATTTACTGTAGTGTGGCGTTAACAATGACGATAAGTTGTAAGACCACCGAAATCCTTGATCTGGTTAACTGCCCAACATGGCAAATAATACAACGCTCTGCAGTTGTACTTTACGAACTAAACGTCAAGCTCTTTTTGCATACTTTCATGGCATCTTTTTCGTTTTTTATTCTGCTTCTGAACGTTCACTTCGACGCCGTAATGGTCGCTCGACGCAAGCAAGAAACATCTTCACAATTTCAGCAGCACCTGAAGAATTACCTAGCAGAGCACTACAACGCCTGTCGACTTCTCTCACAGACAAATGACAAGTTCTCGTTTCTGATATTTTTGTGGTTTTCGATGAGCGTGTACCTTATCATTTGCTTATTTCGTCTGAACATTGACGTTACGCATGGAGTGAGTGATTTCGCAGACTTGCTCCAAACACTGTTGTCCTTTTTTATTCACTACACATTCCATTACATAGGAATCTCAAATGTGAATTCAAAGGTAGGTTGATAACTTTCCGAATTTGACTAGAAATAATGGACCAAATTTGAAGCTTATAATACTCAGAATTTACGAAGCTGTTAACAAATTTTCTTTTCATAGGGAATATTTTGGGTAAGATGTTAGTATACAGTACCTTTTTCTCTTTAAAACGAAATGTTGTCCCAGCAATAAATGCATGATGGGATTGTTTATTAATGTGCAAATATTGGCATGAATAGTCAAATAAGGCATGATTGTTCATATGGACCATGCAGGCGCGATGTGTTATGGTGTTATATCACTATGTAAGGGTAATGGGGCATTTTATTAAGTTTTTAAAATGATATACGAGCCACGATTCTCAGACTCATGTATCTCACAATTAACACGCTTACAATAGAGCCACATTAGCCACGCCCACGAGCTTTGTGACGTCACATGCAAGTTATCTATACCTGTATCGATTTCAAATAACGACTTTAGAAATCCTAACCTGAAATAGCTAGGTTTTATATGCTTAACACTTCGCTAGCTGCACATAAATTTAGCATATGAAAAACGGTTATTTGGGAAAAAAAAAGCCTTTCGAACTTTCACAAAAAATAGTCTTTGGAAAAAATGGTCTTACTTAGAATATTAGAACTTTATTTCCGCAGAAGGCACTGCATGCTATTATAAAATTTCAATCCATTGCATAATAGCTCTATAATTAGCTGGACACGGTACAGGCCAGTTTTATCGCCACTCATGTCGATTTAGCCGTCTGAATCGATTAAGTTGTGCCAAACATAATAGACCAAATAAAATGTATTACCATTCTAAAAATACATTTTGCAGGTTTTTCGTGCTTTGGAAAATATTGGCTACGCTTCAATTAAAACATGGGAGAGTCCAACATTGCAAGGCCCCAACGAATTACCAGAGGAGGTAAATTGTTTGTTTGGTAACGATGACGACAGACTACTTATTTGTGCAACAGACAGCTTATTTATTATTAATGAGCTTTTAATAAAAATCTTTACAGTAGAACCCCTCTAATCCGTCACCTTTGGGACTGGGGGTATGGTCGGAACACAAAAAAGGTCGGATTATCAAACAAAAGTAAAATAAACAATCTTTCAACTTAAGAATGACTGTACATATTGTTCTCTACAGTAAAAACATTGCAATAAATCGCATAAAAGCTATTATTATGAAAAAGAGCAATACCGTAAGTATTTATGTACTGTACTACATACTGTAAAAATTGAAGGTAGCCTATAGTAAAAGGTAGCCTCCGACCACGGTCGGATTAACCGGAGCGACGGACTAGCCGAGGGCGGACTAGAGGGGTTCTACTGAGTACTGTAGTAGCAAAAATTGCATTTAAATTGGTATATAGCCACGTAAACCAACGGAGGAAATGTGTTATAGGCATTGCAATTTTATTTTTAGGCAATTAATCTTTAATTTTATGATACTGTACTGCCAAAGTACTGAGCTAAGTTGGTTGGTTGTGGATTTTAAACGTCCGCCGGTTTCATTGAGCTAAGTGCAAATTAATCCAAAATGTGCTTGTAATTTCAGGCCAAATTGGACTATCACATGCACTGTTTCTACCTTGCCACCCACCCACCAGAAATAACCGGATGGGGATTTTTTAAGGTCAAAAGAGGCCTATTCCTCGGTGTAAGAACATTATATTACAGTAAAAGTTAAGATTTACTGATGGATTAGTATACTAAACACTTTTATATTACAGGTATTTGGAGTCATAATAACATATACTTTAATTTTGCACCATGTCTAAAAGTTGAGGATGGTGACCTTAATTACTACAGTATATTGTCCAATTGCTTCAACATGAATCACTTTCCCATTTACAGGTACAACATTTCCAGTTTACATGTATACAAGTTTATAATCAAGAAATTATTACATAGTATGTGATAAGGGTGCCTACCACTTTTTCAATTGCAGCACTCTTCTGTTAGGCTTAATCCTCAACAGTTACTCTGCGGATTCTCCACTACATTCTGAAGTCTCGTAGCTATGGCACATAAAAGAAACATAATTAAAATTTACTTTCTACAATTATTATGATAATACTGGTCAAGTTTTCTAATGATTTTAATGAACAGAGAAAAACGCCTTTTTGAATGTACATTTATTAAAATATTAAGTTTCGCTTCAAAATAATTGTATAAATAATATCACACTAAAATCCATATTAGATTTCCAAGTATCGTAAAATATTTTAGTTTGTATAGCCACGTTTTTATTATGTTACAAAATAAAATGGATAACAATGTACCGAACATGTACATGTAAATGTTTGTATTGCTTAATAAACAGACAAAATTACGTCCAAGAAATTTAATTTTCCAGATTTAAAACAACTTCTAGGGAGATGTCAATTTTATCAACCTCAGCAATGACACGGTGACTTCGTTTATTCCTTGAGGAAGCGTGATAGTTTTTTGTTTAATAATGGCGGACTTACGACAAAAACGGTTTGGAGACCATTACAATAACCAATTTAAATGAGAAAATACAGTACTTTCCTATCAAACTCACCGGATATCGACATTCGCATTCACAAATGGCAGATAATAAAAGAGGAAGTAAATAAATTGTTAATGACTTACCTGAAACTTCCATAGAGAATAATGTTCAGATTTTCACAGATATAATCTTTGCTGCAGACCAAAGATTGGGAAATGCGCAACAAACAGCTTGAACATGAATTAACCTTTGGATTGAGATTTAGATCAGGTCTTCTTTCCAACTTCTATTTTAGCATAAAAAACTGGTTTGAATAAAATGACGTAATAAGCAAGTTTTATTACCAAATCAGAACGTTAATTACTTTAAAAAATCATCCAAGGTTATCGCAGTTTTCAATCCAATTAATGCCTTTACTTTCGCACACGTGACTTCGCGATTGTCGGCACAATTAAAACATCTGAATTTTAAATACCCCCTCTTAGTACGATTCTTCCGTTAAAAACTAGTTCATTTAAGAATGCTTTAAATGCCCCGTTTATTTTTTAAACCCGAAATAAACTTACGCAAAAATCCATAATCCTTCGTTAAATTGAAAGTGACTCAAACATTTTAGCATTGCGGGGTAAACTATAGAGAAGCTTTACGAATGGTACATTTGAGTCTACATGTAAAGTCACGAGTGCAAAATCGACACGCTAATTCAGGGTTCCCCCAGAAATTTCATTTTTCACTTCCCTGACTTTTCCAGGTTTTAAGAATTTCCCTGACCAAAGACAATGTCAAAATTTTACATATTTTGAAAAATTGTTTAATGACAGTTTTGAAAATTAACATAGAAAAATGTAATAAAATATTTTAAAAAATTGTCCTTGGGAAACGTGGAAAATTTTGCAAAATTTGTACTCGAAAAACGTGGAAAATTTTGCAAATTTTTACTTAGAAAATGGGCCCTGCAGAGCTAACCATGAAGAAGCATTCATTTTGGAATGCAACCACATGACTACGTTGAATTTCCCTGACTTTTTCAAAATAAGCCATTCTTCCCTGACTTCTCCAAATATTTTCATGTTCCCTTACTTTTCCGGGTCTGTGGGTACCCTGTAATTGGTTTAAAAAACACAAGGTTATCGCTGTTTTTAAACCAATTAACGTGCTTCTGTTGCAAGCACACGTGAACTTACGACTGTCAAAAGTGTAATTCGTAAAGCTTCTGTCTGAGTACCCCAACTGTACGATAAGCATACATTGTATTGCCACAAAACTTCAAATATTAGAAAAACAATACCATTTTGAAAAAAATAAAAATTTATTTACAAAAATAGATATTTTTGACTCATTTAACATATTTACAGTGTACATCTCCTTATTCGTGGATGAAATACTTATAAACATTTAGTTTAGCGCGTACACTTATTCAATGATTAACATCATATGATATACAGCACACATGGTCATCTACTTCGCCAGGAAGACTTAGGAACAGACGCGCGCAAATCTTGCTAGCTTACAGTTACAGTTGATGTTAGTCTATGGATGCACAGTAAATTAAAGCAATTCTAGTGTGCAAAATCGGAATGCTGAGTTGAATGTACATGTAGCTTCAAACCCGTTGATCGCACGTTGCAGATCGTTTCAAACGTCGCAATTACGTTGATGTTGAAATGCAGCTCTTGAATAACCTATTTGGGAAGTACCTCATCATTCTCATATGATATTTTATTCGATAATAAATCCACTATATAGATTTCAATTCATAGTTATGAAAATACAAATGTTACTCCGACAAGGCTGAGCAAACTACTAAAATGAGCTACAATAAGCTAAAAAAGAAAGTGAACAGCATGAAAATAGTTGTTCACAAATAAATTAAATGGCGTAAACTTAAATAGTACATTTATAATAACACCCACATTACATAGTATAAATAACAAAATCTTTCACAAAACAAGTAATAATAACACTTACAGTACATGGATTATGTAAAAACCAGAATTTTTTAAAAATAAATAAGTTACTTTTGAATTAATAAAAACGAAAATTCCATGGCAAAAAAAAAAGTATGGAAACACCCTCCTATACGAGTTGTTAAGTTGTTAGATTTGCCTTGAAAAATCCAAAAAGATGTTTATAAACGTTTGGCAAACACATTGCGTAAGCATCAGGGAAGGTTGGAACACTACAAATTAACATTATAATTATTCCAAATTTACGTCTCCTCTGTATTTCATACAACCCCAAAACCATACAAATCAGCCATGGTCCTTTTATGTCTAGATAATTTAGAATACTTCTGATAACTTATTGTGTCCCAACCTTCCCTGATGCTGACGCAATGTGCTTGCCAGATATTTATAAAGATGTTTTTGGATTTTTCAAGGCAAATCTAACAACCTAACAACCAGTACAGGAGGGTGTTTCCATACTTTTTTTGCCATGGCATTTTCGTTTTTATTAATTCACAAAAAATTAACTTATTTATTTAAAAAAATTCTGGTAGTTGTTACATAATCCATGTACTGTAAGTGTTATTAAAAATTTACTTTGAAAGATCTCCACCATTTATTTTTCGTTAAAACAGCAATTTTCATACTGTTTCCATACTTTTTTGCCTACTGTACATTTATGTTCCATCAGTCTTGGTACTGTTAATAAATTGAAGATTTCCGTCACCTCTGTAATTCACACAGCACTAAAACCATAACATTGCCACCTCAATGTTAAACTGCCCTGGGTATGTTATTTGAGCTGAATTATCATTATTTATAATATTACTGTTATAGTTCGTGAAAAACATTAATTAAGACCCCCTTCTGATTTCAAAGCCCATTTAACAACCTGTCGTTTTTCCCTATAAGTTAAGCTTACATGCATGGACGGAAGGTTTTGGGACTAGGTTATGACTGTTCCTGTTTCTTTTTTGATCTATAAGATACAGTATACTGCAGTATATATTTTCAATCGAGGTCTTATTTTGTTTAGGAGTCATAGTGAACTAAACTGACATAACTTACTAATATGGCGAAAAACTAGTTCGTCTTTGAACCCTGAACATAAATCGGCCTAATTTATTTGGTAACAAATAACCAATTAGTCAGAAAGCAGTAAACTCTAACATTATGAGAGGGTGGTCTTTTTTTTTAAATGAAAGAATTCGTATTTATTAATTTAAAATGTATCTACTTATTTTGTGAGAGATTTTTTGTTGTAACAAACTATGTACTGGTAATGTGTTATTATACATGTAAATGTTCGTTGGAACCTACTAACCCACAACTGACCAGCTCTCGTTCTTGTAATCAGTAACTCTAGCTAATGATTTGAATACTGCAGTGGCTGGAATGTATTAATTCACCTCAAAAGTGCTCGTTAAAATCAGCTGAACAAGGTATGACAGGTTTCAAAATGACCTATAATGTCGATATACCATGCAGGTTTCATTCAGCATGTGATATGCGTTTCAAGTCATTGCATATCATAGCATTTTTATACAAAGCGCATTGTAAATAACTTCGAATGAGTGTCACCATTCTGCTAACATAAATAATTGCTCAACTTTGGTTCTCTGTAGTCGTTCAGCTAATGCGCAAAATATGCCGTTTATTTTCCTATGTTTTAGCAAGTGATCAATAGTCAAGCCTGTCGGAGTATACATCATTTCCAATTTAATTTATTCTCCCTATGTAAGATATGACGAGAGAACTTAATTATCCTGTCTGAAAATCGAATTTTCAGAAATTTTCTGTCTGTTTTTCTGTCAGAAAAACGTGAATTAAGTTTTCACGCTTTAGATTCGTCGCATATAGTTTTCGAAGTTCAACTGGTAATTACAGAAACGGAGTTTAGAGAAACCGCCTGTAACTATTGGATTAATGTAATGGGATAGGATCTTTTAAGCTATCCTTAAGTAAAACCTATTGAGTCCAATAACTGTCCTAAGAATTAACGACCTACAGTAGTATAAACCCACGTTTAGCACACAATACACATCATTACTGACATTAACGTGGGTGTGCATTTTGAAGAGTTTACGCAGACAATGGGCTATAAAGATTATGTTGTATGTTCGCGATTCGATTTTCTGCACTAATCAAGTCCTAACTATTATAATTAATGCCCTTAAATGTATTTATTTGAAGACTGGAACATAAGCCGACATTTTGTTCTTAATTGGTGGAAATGAAGTCGTCCTAGCATTTATATACAGTAAGCTATGCAAAGGTGTTGTTAACTCATTAACTAACCCAGGCGGCTAGCTTTAAATCACTTGAAACAAAAAAAAACCAAAAAAAAAACAGCACTGATAATCACGTGGCTGTAATTAATGTATATAACGTTATAAATACGTTATACTTTGCGTTATACTTTGTTTAACATTGACTAGAAATTGTGCGAATGGAGATGAGAATAAACAATCTACATTTTGTAGATTGATCAAACCTTTCGGAAATCCATTATAATCATTTCCTAAATTCATTAACTATTCTATTATATGCTCTGTATAACCCTTTTAAAATTATTCCTGCAAAAAAATAAAATAATAAAATACTATAAAAATGTACCTCTTTTAAAAATATTTTGAAAAACTTCCTGAGAAATATATAATCTTATCGTATTGCTACAATCTAAGGTGAAGATAGCATATAACTATCATAACGTGAAAAATCTTTACAAAATATTTGGTATCCATAAAAGCAAAAAACCAAACATACGATTAAAAACGTGTAGAATCGGAGGGGTCATCTTGATCGCCAATTTATGAAAAGTATTCGTAATACTTTATCTCATTTTGAGTTAATATGCTATATTTACCCAATGTAAATGGGTATCCTGGCAATTTTCCAAATAAATCTTTTAAACTTAACAAAAAGCACAGTGCCTTTAACCAGTAACCTATAAGAACTATCAGATACATCTGCAACGCAACTATTGTAATGATATCGATGTGCTGATGTACAAAAACTGACCATAGGGATTTCATCATTAAATACAAAAATGTCGCAATAAAATACTGAGGGTATAAGGGATATGTTTAACCCTTCAATCTTCATTTTTTGATCCTGTTGCAAATGTAGCAATGAGTTAACGTATTAAGATATACAGTTTTGAATGCAGCCTCCAATGGTATGGCATATAATCTAGCATCGTAGAATAAACTATATTGTGCCTGAAAACTATGCACTATCTAAGAGTTATTATCATGCAGATTTCACTGTAACAAGTAAACCGAATGTTTGCCATAAAAACTATGACTTGTGGTCAGCGGAAATTGATATTGTGCTACCAACTGGAAACAGCTAAAGCAGATTACAGAGTTTTTTTGGTTTACTTTTATCTATATTGAGTCCCCAAAAGGATTAATTAGGCATTTAAAATCGATCTTTCCATAGAAATTGTTGCTTTCCATGCATCGATACTCCTTGTTTTCCTGGATACCAGGAAAAAATCCATACTAAAATAAGTACTGCCTTTAAACTTCAATGGGTGCTATAAACTATCGCGACAAAGGAATGGATAAAATTATCTTCTTGGGTTATCCGACGATTGCTGCTGTAAAAGAATACCGAAGAACATGTTAGCCAAAAATGGCCCAAGATTTAAAATATCACAGACACGGCAATAATAACGCAAGTAGGAAACGCGTATGTGTCACGCGCCTTCATTTACCCTGAAATAAATAACAATTTCATTTTTCTTAAAATAACATTTTGGGGAGATGGATACTTTCAAATTGCATCAGCTGAGCATTTCGTTCGACAAACTGAGATTGTTCATCAACTAATGTTTATACAACATGCATTATACATGTACTGTTTGAGAAAAATATAATTGACGATGCAGTATTTGATCAGTAAGCAAACTGATGTGCAAACTCTGTGGAAACGCTGTTTCCCCCAATTAAAATCAGTGCCAACTTAACAATTAATGAAATAAATACAGGTTCTACTGGATGAAGCATGAAGAGAATAATAGGGGGAAAATCAACAACGGCAACATACTGACTAAACTAAAATCCGAAAGACTATCATAGTCACATCTTGTCATAATACGTAAAATGCATTTCCTTACATTTTCAAAAATACCCCAAGTCCCAGCAATATTTTATGACAAAAGTACAAAGTTGCACACATACAGTAGAGCATGTTACGTCAAACCATTTAGTGTACTACGTTTAACAATATATAATTATAGCTACAGAAAAAGCTTTGTTATGCTGTATATGTAAGTAAATGTAGCATATGAAAGGGAAGTGAATATTCAAAGAACTACGCTCGAATCATGAAGTACTGGACCAATGAGTTCATTAGAGATATGTCATCCGAAAAGTATCAAAGATGTAGAATAAATTCTAAATCCTAAATGCAACCCCACGAATCATCGATTAGTTGCACACTGGACCAGCTGGCTAAAATCATAACCTGGGCATTGGTTAGAAGGCCAGACTGACAGTGAGGAAGGGATTGGACCAAACTTGGAGAGTCAATGAAAGGCAACCAGGACAATGAGCCCTAGACAACTCTTGCACCCCTGTTGTTTTCAGTTCCATCCTTCTGCCTTTCAACAATCTTACATACTTATTTAAAAATAATTTGCGGTAAAACCAAGGGAAATCAATGATGAATGAAAATAATGACAATCTACATTTTGCGGCCCCTAGTAGGCTAGGACTTTTGCGCTCTAGGCGACTGGCTCAGGCCTATGTATGTCTAACGAGTGGAGAGTATAGGGACTGGACTTTCCTCAACAAGGATTCAAGGAATTTGCATGTGTCATCGTGCTGCTGACAATGTGTCAGCATTGGAATCCCGCTCCAATCCAACTTACTAGAGTGTACTATTACGAAGCTGGCAATAGAAATCAGAAATCAGTATATTATTTGTATCCCAAGTGATTGTTATATATGATAATTGTTTTCGTGGTTAAAACAAACGGAATTGGTAACTAAACCACTTAACGGCTTAAAAACAAATAGACACGTACATATATAAAAATAAAATTTGTAACATGATAAAATATATAAATATTAGGAGTTATAAAGTCGAACCGGCGCGGCAGCAAAAACGATAAAATTTACCGCAGTAACAACGAAACGAGGAGCAGCAGGAAGTTCAGGAGCAGTATAAAATTCAATAGTTGAAGTAAGTTGCAACCATAAAAACCGCTTACACATTCATGATTGTTACAATGTAGGCAGCACATTCAAGAAGCTGATATCCTTAAATAAGCTTCTGTGTGTTTTTTAAATCACTTAAATTCTTATACATAAATTGGAATAAAAACTATGGAAGATAATGAAACATAGGATTCGGAATGCAGAGGGAGGATACATTTCTCGGCTGAGGAGTATAAAATCTTCTACAAGAGCAAAGACATCTAATCAGCACCACTTCTGACGAGATTAGTGCGCCCCACGTACGTAGGGCACCAGTTATAAGGTACCAAGTCCTTATCATGTGGGGATGCGCCCATGTTAGGGTTGTATCATTCTCTCAGTGGAAACTCGTGTTTAGTTTGTTTGGGTGGGGGATTTTTAACGTTGGCCTATTTCTGCACACGAGAGCTAAACATCAATGCCAGGGGATGTGCCAGCATCACCTACCAGGAAATTCTGCCTATAAAGGGAGATCAGAACCACTGACATCAATGAATAATGCGATAATCTTGTAAAACTACTCAACATGCTTTTATGAATATTAATTGAGCACCGATTTACCAAGCAAGGTGGTAGAGTTGTGGAATTCTCGCCTTACATTCGGTAGACGCGGGTTCGATTCATGGGTTGGCTATCCTCATAGGTGGTTTCCCAATGCTAGGATACATGAAGTTCCTACTAATCGGCCATGACCGTCTTCCTAACCCAACCTGTACTTCTTGTTTAGGCAAGGTTCATCCCTAGTTCAGGGAAAACTTATGATGATGTTGGGGTCCATCATGACAAGACTGTTTAGTTCAACTTAATAGGCCTACATGTAGGCTATGTATAACAACCCCTGCCACATGGTACTGTACAATGTACATGTACTGACTGTAGGGTAATGAACAGAATTGAATCTGTCTAAATTTAGTCGAATCTGTTGGGATTCTACCTCTACAATGTGCAGAACTCTGCCTAACACAATCAATCCAACGAGTAAATGATAACTTAATATTCTCCTTCAGAAGAGGATATATACATAAAAATATATCTCTTATATGATAAAATGTATAAATACAGTATATATGTGTGAGAAAGTCGACCTGACAGCGAAAATAGTGAAACTAATGTATGTACAACAGGAATAAAAAATGCAGGACAAACTCAATATTTCTGCATGGAACAAAACAATGAAATTATGTCAGTTCTTTAGTGAGTTATTGCCGCATTCCAAGGTTATGTTGGATAAGGAGAAAAGATAACAGTAAACTGAAAAGTTCACATAAGTAAATTAAGCACGTCGTACTTATCAATGCAAATGGAAACTTCACTAATTTTTGCCACCTCCAATTAAATCAGTCAATAATCTGTTGGAATTTGTCATGTAAGGTATCATCAAATTCCCTACATGTACGTATTCAAACAACATAGGATGTAAGTCGGTACTCCAGTCATATGTTGATGAACTAGTCATTCAGAAATTCATAGAACAGCTAAATCCACATTTTACAGCATAACAAAACATTTAGGTATGTAAAGGGTACCCAATTAAACAAGTGAATCCAACTCAAGTTTGCTTTTGAAATATTCAGCTGACCAAAATAAAGAGGTTCATGCATTGAAGATTAATTTTCTCACAGCTACGGTCGCCACATTTAAATCCTCATTTATTAATACATCAACATGAGTAGCATAATACAATAGACAAAATATGGGCTATCATAAAACAAAAACAAAAAAACAAGGAATTCATGTTATCATCCGATTTACTTCTCTACGTTAAGTAGCTAATCTTAATTAAAACTGTTGAGAATATGCAGTGATTTATAAATTCATCATTAAAAGTCACATATATGGGACAAGTCAGTCAAAAAACCTTTCAAGCTTATAGTCAAGGAGTTTTGAAACTTTCTTGATGTCTGCAGAAATTTTAATTGTGAAAATCAACTTCTAAAATCGCTCTTTTATATTACTGTTCCAGTAGATATAATAGTTTAGAATTAGCTAAATAAAATGACCTTGTACATATTTTGCTTTGGTCCCCAAAATATAATCCCAAAACCCAGCCCCTGCACAATGTGGAAACAAAATGTTATGCGAGTTTCATTTAGACATGGAATCTTCTAAAAATGAAGTGGAGCCACGCATGAAAAGTTCTGAAGAGTCCACATTTAAACAATCCAGCCCTTTAAGTACCTTTTATTACTTTCTTAATAAGAATATGCAGTTAGTTACTGTGAGTGCATTCTCGCTTTATACATGATCATTGATCATGAACATGATCATACACATCTTTGGTATTAAAAAAAAATATTCAGTTCTTCTGCATAATTTCATAGAAATACTTCTACTGACCTCCCCTAAACAGCAGAATATGTATAAGTAAGTAATGAAGAATGCCAAAATACAAAACTAACCCCTTTTTTTATAAATCGGGGCCATTAAACTCATTTGGAACCTATGCCAGACGGGCTGAGACCATGGCATGGTTTGTCTCCTTTGATCCATTGAAGTTAACATGCTGAATGCATTACACCAGTAACACTGGCAAATATAGTGCAATTTAAATTAAAATAAATGTCATGTCTAACAAGTTTCCTATCATCATCATGCCAGTTTTACATTACAATGTTGATGAGTAGTCCATTTTTGAGTGTAGTTATTCACACTGCCTAAGCATTGTGCAGCACTATTTTCAATAGTGCAATTCAAATTAAAATAATTTTCACGTATAAAAACATAAAAATCATTATGTCAGTTCTTAAGTATCATGTTGGTGATATGGCCTGCATAATTTTTTTTGAGAGAGGTTAATCACACTGCATAAACAATGTGCGAGATAATTTTTAATTTTATATTTACATGTACATTTAAAAAAAATTATTTCTCATTGAAAACTGCAAAATAGGCCAAAATCAATTTCTGAACAAATGCCATGATTCAAATCTTTTGGCTTCCCTTGAATCCTACATCGTATGTGTATTGTCACTGAGTACAGTTTTTCATCATACAGTAAAAGGGGTGACATGCTGGTTGAGCAAAACAGCCAATTTCAATCACTGCCCAGGCACTGACTGAGAAAGAAGCTTCTACTTTTAATTTATTCAGTTGCTTGGTTTTAATCTAATAGTCATTCTAATAGTCACTTCTACTTTCTTCACTGTTTTATTAAAAGTCTATGTGAAAATGCTGACCCAGGCTTTGCATTGAAATGCAATTTATATATCGAAGGATATGACATAACACTGATAAATTATGTCCCTTACAAAAAATGACAATGCTAGAGAAGAACATCGTAGGACACATGAATTCCACTTTGAAGCCCAACTTAATGGAAAATTTAAAAAAAAAAAAGAAAACGTAATAAAATGACAGGAGCTAATGTTGGCTGATGAACGAGGAATTTGGTGGCGACCAAATTGAAGAGAGATATCGCATAGCATGGTCAACGTCACTGAACTTTTTAAATTCAACAATGCATGATTAGCAGCAGAAGCAGCAACAGCAGCTGTGAGCAGATATACATCACTAGCAGAAATACAGAGCCACAGTATGAATCTTGGATACAAGAAATAAACATGATTCCAGCAGGGATAGAATCTAACTGCTGTCTTCACATTTCTCGAACATGTCGAAATCCTCCATAGCAAAATATCCAGACGAGTCTATTTTATGAAGTAAGAACAGACCATGGATCCTACCTTGTCTTCGTTTAATATGTACAAAAATGTTTAGTAGATTCACCAAACTTCACCATGATTCACCATGACTGTGCAATCATGAAACCAATGAAATGGCGATAAGAGACAAATCAACCATCCGCCTTGAAAGAGTGAAACAAAATGCACAATTATCATTCAAATAAAAATCACTTTTCCTCTCTATAAATTAAAATTGATATTTGATTATAACAACCGACGACTCTTAAAACATTTCCTCATAAAGCCATAACAAATTTAATAAACAATAGAAAACCAGTTTACATTTTGAACAAGATAACCATAAGTAACATTTAATTTAAAATGACATTTCCTTAACCACCAGTTTAAATGCATGTCAATATTTATAATTAAATTTTTCTAAGAAATTTTAGCCAATTAAGTTTGCAAGAATGTTTCTTGTGAACTTATGTTTGGTGAAAAAAGGAAATTCATAATTGAAACATACCTTTGATATTTGTTCATAAATTCTTTAGCATGTTGTACATTCTTAAACTTCACCAAGGCACGTCTCTGATCTTTATAAAGATTTAAACTCTGAAACAATTTTCAATACGCATTAAGATGACGTAAAAAAATGTAAATGCCAAAGAAAATACATAAAAACCAACCTCTACAGGACCAATAGACTGGCAAAGCTTTCTCAGCTGTAAGTCACTAGTAGCTTGGGCTAAATTTTCTATTTGGACTTTTGAAGTACCGCTGACTGACGGAGCTTGTTGCTAACAATGAAAGAAAAATAAAACGCTCCATAAGACTTGAGTAAAAAAATTAAAATTGGTGAGTTCGGTTCCAAACTGGCATCAAAAAGAATCAAAATATAATATGACGATACCAATGTTTAAACTATCAGCAATGTAAAACATTCATGGAAGGTCAAGTAATCAACAAACATAAAACCATGTACCATTTCGGAAACTGTCCCAAGTTATTATCACGTTATAGATCTGACAAAAATGTATCTGAAACAAAGTTAAATAAGCTGTGTATTCCTGATTTTAAAGATCTAATATTTCCAGCGTTACTTTAAAAATAATAAAAAAATAGTTGTAAAATGAAAACCAAGTAAACACAAAAGCTTGCGTTTTTCAGAGAGCAAGGGATCTACACAGGACCTCTGTTGACATTCTGATCTAAAGACCCCTAACTGAAAAGAACTTTGCACATCCACAAAATTCTCACTGATCTAGACCAGGGAGAGAACCCCACATCTTAGGAATGAGAGGAAGACGCATTAACCACTCATCTAATGGTGCCAGCCAGGATATCAAATGACTAGATGTCATTACCTGGGTCTGCGGCAGTGCCATTGTAGCATTCTGTGTAGCGCCAGTAGTAACTGCCACTTCAGCTGAAATTCGCTTGGCCGGAGGTTGTGCTGAGCCAGCCGGCAAAGTACGTTTATTAGAGTTAATCACAACTCGATTGGAAGTTCCACTGTCTGCTGCTCTCAGCTTCATGTCAGGGCTAACATTCACCACACCCACTTCAGTCGTCATCATTTGACGAGGCCGGTTCACGTCAGCTTCACGTGCAGCTGACATTTTCACAATAGGTTTACTAACAGCATTGGAAGTGGGCAATTGAATTGGTCTCCCAGGCTGCTGAGGCGGTCCTCTGGACTGCTGTTGTGGCCCCCTGGACTGTTGCTGTGGCCCTCTGATCTGTTGCTGTGGCCCTCTAATCTGTTGCTGTGGCCCTCTAATCTGTTGCTGTGGCCCTCTAATCTGCTGCTGTGGCCCTCTGATCTGTTGCTGTGGTCCTCTGATTTGTTGTTGTGGTCCTCTGATCTGTTGTTGTTGCCCTCCAGGATGTTGAATAGGACCTCCTGAATGCTGTTGCAACATCCTAGTTTGCTGCTGCTGTTGTGGTACTCCGGTTTGCTTTTGTGGCCCTCTAAACTGCTGTTGAGGCCTTCCAGCTGGCTGAAACTGTTTAACAGGCTGATGAACTTGTTTCTCTTGTTGTTGACCTGGTCCTCTAGGCTGCTGATATGGTTGACCAGTCTGTAGAGGTTGATTTCCAGGATGTTGGATTTGTCTTTCAGGCTGCTGTAGTGGCTGGGTTACCTGTTGAGGGGCTCCTGCGTGGTTTATCGACTGGTGTTTAATTGGCGACTGCAGAGTAATATTGGTGAGGTTTGAGTTGTTGCTGAAGGCAGTAGTAGTTGCCTCTTGTGAATGCGAGTGGTGGGGTAGGCGCTGTATCATATCCTATAAGGAATGAAACCATGTTGCAATGATTAAAGTAAGTTTTAAAAACAGAGGCAAGTATAGCTGTACATAATTTAAGGATTGCATACAAGGATGCATACAGCAAATATGAAGCAACTTTTTATTTTGTTAAAAACACATTGTTAAAGTCGATCTAAAGGTTCTTCTTAAACATAACATCAATCTGTTAGGCAAATGCCACAGTTCCAGTCAACATATTTCCAGCAACAATCCACATTTGCCAAAACTAAGAAATAGCTCGTAAAATTGGTAATTTTATTGGCAGGCAGGTATTGGGATATGCTATCACAGCTGTAAAAGGACTGATGAATTTGTAATTCGATCTGATAATTGTCTAGGGCAGTATTTACCAAAGGGTACGATATCTCCCGTTGAAAGAAGCTAGGGAATTCTAAGAGGGTGCTGGAAAACATGGGAGCATAGTTCACCATCGTAACAGCTTTCACTTCTTGAGGAAGAACAAATAAAACAAAAAAAATTACCTTTTGTCCTTGCTGCAAATGAGGTGTAAATGGCACAGGACCCAATGATCTGCCAGCATTAGTTACAGTTCTTAAAGATGATAAAACAGGTCGCCTCATATTGGTAAACGGTCTTGTCACAACCCTCCGAAAGAAAACTACCCTCTTCTTTGTTCCTTCTGTTTGGGCATTTTCAGGTATGCAAGCAAAATCACCTTGATTGGAAACCATTTGATTTACACTGGTAGTAGAAGGTTTAATCGGTACTATCTGAATGGATGAAGATGGTGTTCCTTTGCTCGATTCTAAATATAATTGAAGAATCAGTTTTAACAAGTTTCAGTTAATATCAAAATCTGAAATTAAAATGTGAGAGAGAGGACGTTTTTAACTAAACACTACTTTTGTTTCAGCATTTTAATTAACCTAAAATGCATTCTGTGAATATCACTATAGACAGATAAATGCTTTTACTCCTTTCAAGCAGACAAAGCCAATGGACACCAGTGCGCTACCATGTGACACGTTTGCCACATGAACTTCAAAGGGGCCTACACAGAGTCGGCACTGTGACTGCAGTTTGTATCATTTTAATAAAGATAAAATCATGAGAAAAACGGCAATAAAATACCTGGTATTGGCATGCCTTCTTGATTTTGATTCTGCAGCGGCTGCTCTTGTTGTAGCATTTGCTTGCGGCGCTCATGGGCCATAAGAATGCGGCGTTGCTCTTTCATTCGCAAGACCTCCTCCCTTTTCTTTTTTTGCAACTCAATTTGCTCTCGATATCGGCGAGTTTCTTCGTCCTAAATTCAATGGATATAACACCAAGTATTAAAATTACAAAACACGGGAAAATCAAGTTTCTCAAAAAGCAAGTGCTATTGATGTAATTTATATTTTGAAGTACAGTACTGTTAAATGTGAACAACGAACCTCCTCAGATGAGACAAGATTTACTTTCTCTTCGGTATTTTTCAAGACATTAGAAGACACCGTCAGACACTGGGTAAGATTTGATGCCTGCTGAGAACTGTTTTTCTTTCGATTGAGACCCAGTGGCAAAGCCTCTGTAGCTGGTAATTTATCCACAATTTCCACCTGTCGAATATTTGTGTTGACTTGAGGCATACGTCTGTTAGTTAACACAGGCTGGACAAAGATTAAATGAAATAATCATCAATGTTATATAGTTCATGTGCCTCGTTTCAGTAAGAATTTAATACGCAATATTGCAATAAGCACCTTATTTGTAGTTCTTATTTGCTTTAGGGGCAAAGATGATATTGATTCATTACGTAATCTTTTTCCAAAGGGTGGCTGCTTCTGCTGCGCAATTGGTCTAAGATTACTCGATGACCATGACTGCTGTGGCTTTTGTTGTTGTTGCTGCTGCTCATGATGATGATGTTGATGTTGTGGAAGACTCCTGAACGTTCAAACCATATCAAAGATTTTTCTAATACTGGTATTTTACATAGCGCTTAGAATTTGAGCAATTTAAAAGTACCATGCAACTAAAGGCATTAGGTAGGAAACAAGCCCAGAAATTGACAAATGTAGTCTGGAAAGCCAACCCAAGTTTTAAACCCAGGTCCCAAAAATATCATAAAAATTTATCGATATGTTACCTATATTAAATTCCGCAAATTATGATAACGACATGTTCCCCAGACTGAAATAAATAACAAACCTTAAATTGGTGTTTTGTCCCGCAGGAGTAAATGGTTGTCTATGACGTATTCCAGGTTGAGTAAACTGGTTAACATTTCCCAAGCCCTGCTATTCAACCAAAATATGAAAATCAGGTGATTTAAAGTCACAGAGATAAAATGTCATAAATATTCTATATTTACCTCATTCATTGAAGTGTGCACAGGTCGGTTCATAAGTGGGATTGAAGGTGGCAAACTTGAAATCTAATTTTGTTCAAGGAAACAAGAAAAATTACAAGGAACTTTAAAATTTGCAAAGTCTTCAAACAAACGTTAATTTTACCTGAAAGTTATTCTGATGACTTGCAATGCTAACAGGTGGAGGAGGACGGTTAAAAACAGGCAATAACATAGGCGGTTGAGGTCGCTGCGGCTGCTGCTGAGTTGGCCAAGTTGTCAACATTGGCCGGGGAGGTGGAGGGCCACCTAATCTCACATTGATATCAAACCCAGGAGGAGGACGATTGAAGGTCGGAGGAGGGCCAGCAGGTGGGACTAGTTGATGCTGGAAATCTGAGCGCTGGATGGGTGGAGGAGGTTGTTGAACATTTGGGAAGCTAGGTGGCTGCTCCGCATTTTGAGGAATTGGTGGAAAGCCTTGATTTAGAGGTGGAACTGCATTTAAAAGGATAACAAAATTGAGTTAAACAATATTTGTGCCTAACCAAAAAGTTCTCTCAGTATTTTAATCTTCTAGTATCATTAAGTGGTTGGAATTGAACTAACAATTAAACGCCGTAAAATACCGCAACCATAAAATCAGTATTTTAATGTCAATTAAAATACATTTTGTAGTATTTGACTGCAATTGACAACTGCACATCAAAATTCTTCCACTGCATATACCATTCAGAAGTTAAAAAAAGCAATAGAAACGTGAAGATTGACAAGAAAATATTTATAATTACCATTATATGGCTTGAAGTTATGCTGATTAGCACCATGAGTCCAAGATTCATTTGAAGACTATGAATAAAATGAAATTTGGCAATTATGCGATAGACGTCTTATTTTTATGGACAAAATTGCAACAGCAAAATACATTTATTTCACCGTTGGAAAATATCAAAAATTAAATATATTATATTTAAATGAACCCATTGTCGATGACACGAGAAACGTCATAATTTGAGGAAAACAAATGGTTATGAGAGTTGAACTTACTTGAAACTGCACTTGCTGCAGCTCATGAGCTTTTGCTTCGAAAGCAGGTTCTCGTGGAGGAAAGTGATTGACCGACGAACTGAGATGATTATTAGTAGGTGGTAACAGGGGTGGAATAGACATTAGGGGTGGCGGCCTATTTGGAAAGTTAGGTACGGTTGGTGGTGGGCCATGGAAGGTAGTATTATGTTTAATTGGTGGTGGCTGGTTGAAATGAAACTGTCCGATGGGATTTTGAGGTGCATTCGGCATATTTAACAGATTGTTGTTGTGCTGTGTACTGAAAGAAGCACCAAAATGGTTCTCAGATTCTGGTCGATGAGACATGTAATGAAATTCGCTAGATCCAGCTGAAGAATGATCACTTGGAATTCCAACGTTGACCGGTTGGTTGTCCCAAGCATAGCTCGTTTTAGGTAAAGCTGAAGTAAAATATAAATTTGCGATTAACTCTATGAAAAGAAACTAAACTGTATATATAAATTCATCATTGTCACTAACACCAACGCTAACACTAACATAAACGTTGATTTTGTAGATGTAAAAAATTTAAAACTAAAAATGAACTGACATACATGTCATTCTGCTTGGGTTTTAATAATTATCAAATTTCACTATTAAATCTAAACTCCAAATTGTATGGAAAACAGTAGTAAATAGACACAAGCTCATGAATAAAGTATATCATGAAATAAGAAATATGATTTCACCAACATAGACCAACATTTTCCTGTTAACATTTTAAATCCAACAGAAATGCTTATATTTTGACAAAGAATAACCTTTTTTCATAAAATTTCTAGTCAAAATATTTTAATTGAACAATTTTTTTCAAAAAAAAATCTTGACATGTTGATATATTTTAAATTTGGTGTACCATGCTGAGTGTTAATCAAATTCACCTGCTGTGATGAAGACAAAGTTTAAATTACCTTACAAACCCAATAAACATATAAAAATACCAACTGACAATAACTCGTAAATAGCATTACGCTGAGATTTAAAACAAAAGTCATTACCCTCGCTGGCAGGCACAATCGAACCTTTAAAGTGAGGATTAATGAGAATCTTCCTTGATGCCTTATGTTCAGAGTTAGTTGAACTGTCACTATCTTGCAAACCAAGTGGAGCCTGAAAATAAAATTCATCGAATAAGTTTACTTTCTGATTTCCTTAGCGAGAAATTGCCAATTGCATGGTTGTATCAAACTAACCGAGTCAACGTGAGGCTGGAAGTGAGCCAAATTACCATGACCGATCTCCTGTTGGCGAGGTGATGAACCATCCTTGTAATTCCTATCATGATCTCGACTTCTGCCATTATCTCTATCACGATCCCTATTCCTATCCCGTTCACGAGGCATATCTCTTGCATAACCTCCTCTATGCCAGGGTCTTTTCAACTGCTGCCGATTCGACCTTTCCAGTCTGGCAGCTTCTTCGTGGCTAATTACAGCCTCTAAAAATATAATGATTAAAAAAATCATTACTTACCTAAAGTTCAGGGCACAATTAATAGCTGATTAAAATATAAATACCTAAGGAATCGGGGATATTTGGTCTTTTCTTTGCTGTAGACACACTGATAACATTGGACCGTTCTGTTCGAAATCGTCCTCTACCAGATTCTTCCTCATCTTCACTTTCAGAGCTCTCGTTCTTTATACTGGTATTGTAATTCTGAAATCCAAAGTTACAAATCAGTAAATGTTCAAAAATATTAATAATTATAATATAAGTTAAATATCTAAAGCTCCAAGACAAACGATGACCCGGTTATAAGGAAAATGATTTTGTAGGATACGAGATCCCTCAAATGGTCCTAATCTTACTAAACATGCAAGTCAGAACCAATGCTGCCGAATGCTTTTTTCTTACAATGTTGCCTAAAAAATGCCAAAGTACCACACATTTCCACTTGAACAATCGAAGTAACCATGTTCAAAGTACATTCCGCTCTTATAAATATAAACTTCTATTTTGCGAAAGTGATATAAACAGTGAGCACTACTGTTTGTTATAACTATTAGGCAGAATCAAATTTTTGTAGTTGATCAATTACAGAAAAAAATGTCCTTTAAAATCCAAGCTGAAAATAAAAATGCAATTAAAATGGTTTAAAAATGAAAACATTACTTGTACCTCTTCGTTGTCCACTGCGCTGTCGTAATTCTCTTCTTGTTTGAAACTGTAATCTTCATTTTCCGTGGATTTTTCATTTTCACTAGAACTGCTCCTAGTATTCTACAAGAAGTTACCAGATTGTAAGGCATTACATGGTTCAATCAAAGAAAGGTAATTTGAACAAGTCTTCTATAAATTCAATGTTTATACCAAATGACATAGTACATTTCCAATTACCACAAACTGCTGCTGCTTTTGTTGCCTCAATCCCTTTTGCTGCTCCTGTTGTTCATGCTGCTTCTGCTGTTCTCGTATCCTTTGCTGATCTTCTCGTTTCTTTAACTGTTGCTGTTGTTTTTGTTGTTGTTGTTGCTGCTGTCTTCGATTCTCTAGTTGCTGTTGCCTCTGATTTGGTTCCCGTTGGGATTCATGCCTTACTTCGCCAGATTTACGTTGCTGAGGTAATCTGCGCCTATCTTCCTTAGGCGATTGAATTTGCCCGGTTGAAGGTAAGCTTGTGTTTTTAAGTTTGGTGGTGGAAGATGAAAGTGATTCTTCTTTAGCATCTTGTACTCCACTATCATCAAATTCCAAATCTGGATCGACCACTAAATCCAGTACAAATTCGTTGGCAGATTCTTCCATTCTAAACAGTAATATTTAAACAAATTGTGTGATCTGCCTCTCTTTTTCAAGGTGTGAGGTATTACTAAAGGGTGGGAAAAATGTATATCACATTTTTAAATTGTTAGGATGTTTATAAAGGGTGTTTTTGAACTCATGGTACAAACTCAAACTGGTGTTAGAGTGAACTAAGGTAAACATTTTTCACCATAGAAC
>JAQGAO010000606.1:0-31853 GCA_034697705.1 Ommatoiulus sabulosus | reverse complement strand
ATACGTCGCCGATTTCGGTAAGCGTCTTATTTTTTTGTTTCATAGGTTTAAGGAGAGGCTGGTCATAACTCTAATTTGTACATTGCATGTGCGTTCGTCGATTTTTTGAGCGACCCACGTGGGGTGGGAGTGGGTGCGAATCGCACCTTAGGAGTCCCCCTTAAGAAATCTCGTGTGTCTAACAGGTGATGCTGACGTCTAGAAACGTTCTGAATTTTCCCATGGTCTCAGAGCGGTGGTGCCCTCTTGTTTTTTGCAGCAACCCCAATGCGACTTCTCCGCATGCTTAGCGCGCCATATCGTGCGAAAATATCCTTTTAGGTAGAAATCCTGGGAGTATTGATGAATCGATTGGGTTTTGGAAGATGGCTTTGTTACGGGTTCAGTTAATTTGCACAATGTCGTCAATTCACGTACGCGAAAAAAACAAATCTGCATGCTGAATGGAATTTTAAAACGGACGTTTTCCATTAGATGGTCTGTCATGGTCACAAAGTAATCACCCGCATAGGCTTCTTGATAATTGTTGCCACTTGTTTCTGGAAAATATTAACTTATGCAAATTACATAAATGTCTGCAATCTGTAATTACGTATACAGTACAGTGTATACATTTATGCAAATTACATAAATTTATGTTTCCAGAAAGAAGTGGCCACAATTAACAACAAGAAGTTCCTCTATGTTTACTCCAGTGTGAAAATAGCTTAATAAAATTAGAGTACTTTGAATTTCGAAAAACCAATATGAGAAACGAATCATTCTCCTTAATTGATTAAAGAAAATTTTGAAAATATATTCTTTTGTTTTAAAGAACAAGATCTAGCCACATAACGAACTAGTGAATTGCATTGACCAATGCAAGAAACTGCAACATTTTGCAAGCTTGAAAATTACACGATGGTATTTTAAAACTTTCCCAAACTGATTGAAAGACATTACCGAGTCAATTGCAGAGTATGAAAACGTGTTTAGGTTGTGCAAAGTAGCTGAACGCCGCCATCTTACAACTGAAGTAAAGATACATTTCGACTAAAAAGACATGGAAAGATGCCATATAACGTAAAATCTTAAACAGACCACAACGGCATTGGGGTAATAATTTCATGGCGAATTTCAGACCAGTCACGGCCATACACAACACCACGAAAAAGTAATAACCCAGTACAAGGTGGAGTTACGGTTGGCGCGCCATCTAGTGTGTATCATTTTACATACTTTGCCCATACAATATTTTGCATGAAAATTTCTCGTACATCGTTTAAAACATTGGCGAAAACATTATTTGTCTGGCGCTGCAATTTTTCATTGCCAGGGTGGCTGCTTCAGCAGTTTCCGGTTAGAGTTCGGTCCAAAGTTCCCGGCAATATTAAAGATGATGTAATCATCATGGTTAAATCTCTAACAACTCTAGATAAGTAGGATTAAGCTCGCTGATATTCTTTCCAATCAAGATTTTTTACTGTATTAATAAATGAAGTTAAAAACGAAAACTCTCGCATTAGACAAACCTCTAGGGAAATTAAGTATAGCTTATAATCTCAAAGCTTGTTCCCAGACGATTTTTTTCTACGAAATACCATGTATTTACAGTTACTCTTTCTTACAGCGTTGTTGGACTAGGGCTCGAGACGTAGAATCTGCCTTTCTCGTAGCTAGAGATTTGGGAGAGTTTTCTTTCTAATTTCCGTTAAGTTGTTCAATAGAAGTATTCTCAGAAGTACATTTTTTACACTCGCCCAACTGATTACTTTCAAAAGCTATGAGGAACATAAAAGTTGAAAACAAAGAAAGCTATGAACATCCTAAAAAAGTAAATGAAATTTAGCGGAATTGCAGCCGGGATTGAACTCGAACACACCATTGCACAAGCTTAAGAGGATCTTGCTAGATGTCCAGTCTATAGGAATTGGGGCGAAAATAGTTTTAAGTCTCTCCATCTTTAAAGGGTTGGTATCATTACAGGGAAAATCGGCAAGACTTGAGAACGTTTCAGCGTTCACATGCCTTCCTCAGGAGCTTTTTTTCTAAAAAAAATATGTAATAAGTATATTAATAATATGGAATTGTATATGAATTAGCTCCTAAGGAAGGCATGTGAACGCCGATACGTTCAGCAAACAAAGAAAATAAATTGGTTGTGAAAAAATAGTTTTAGGCATAAAATTAAATACGAGAATTTTCATTACAAATGTTTTTCTACAGTTAAAGTTTGAATGAATCAAAAACTTCACATTTACCTGATATTGCATGTATTGATTCTATAGATGGCACTTTTATTAAAAGTCCATCGATTTTTTAATTGGAAACTAATGCGTAGAAAATGTGAATGTGAAATGTACTGTTCCTATCTAATTTAAATTCGTTATCTATTACTAAAATGTTATTGAACATTGAAGCTTAAGATTTCAACATATTATTGAGCTTGGTGCATGAAAATAAGGGGAAATTTCGCGGAAACTGTTGATGAACATTATGCAGCCACCCTTTATTTTACACATTCCAAAAGTGAGCTTTCTGCAAACGCCCTTCGTGTGCAATAGCATAACCCAAGCCCGTGGATGACAACTTGCCTTATAAAATATATATCTAACATTATCCTTTCAATTAAGTTAGGTCACGTTCCGAAACTCATCGGAGATGGCGCGAGAAAAACCTGAAACTGGTTAACATTTGCTCATCACGTTATTTCGATGTTACGCGTGTTAAATCATATAGCGAGCGTAGAAGAGGGCCCATACATACAGTGCATTCTCTTCTATTCATTTTTAAAACAAAAAACGTATTGTCCGGTTGCATCGTGCGTCGTTAAATTCCATGTAAATAACTAACGACGCCCGGTGCAACCGGTCTTCAATGTGCGGCCCTAGCATGCGGGCTTAAGTGGACCATTTATTATAAAAACAGTCGGCAAAATAGTAAAGTTTATAGGACATCTTATCCCCCAAAACAAACAAACAAAATACGAGAAACGACGATCAAAATGGAAGACTACCGGTAGTTTGAATTTTACTACCAAACCTCATTGATTAAGAGGGTTAAACCCTAACCGCAATGCAGAAATTCGAAAGCAACTCGTGAAATAACTATTACTTTCTTAGAAATTGTTTCTTTTAAAATGTAGATGTGTCGTGCGCGTTTCGTCTCAGGTTTTTTAAAAACATAATCGTGACAAAAAATGCCAAATTATTCTTTTCGTTCATTGAAGAACGTTTTCTAATTTTCTCCATTTTTATTTTTTTCAAAATTTAACGAATTGTCAACAAGAGCTCGTAACCCTGAGAGGAATGTATGACTAAAACATACACTGGCGGATTGCTAATATCTAATGTAAATAAGTAGCACTGCATGTACGCTGCATATAGGATATGTTAAACCTATGTTTACATTTGCGTAATAAAATGACACGCAATTATTTTTGTTTTCCCTAATAGTATGTAATAAAGGTTAACGCTACGATATGCTGTCGTCTGCAGTATCATCGATATCGTGCTTACGAGGCGTTGATAGCAGCGCCACCGCCAAAAGTTTGACTATTTTCCTTTCATCTCACCGACACTCGACGGGAAAGCCAAACTTGGCTTCCAAACTTGATTTTCTAGTTTTTAGTTTGGCAAAAACAGTTGCAACGAAATTTCTTTCATTGCCACAAACCAGAAAAGTTTCAAGTTGAGAGAGCTTGAGAAAACACAAAAATATAATCGAAATGTGCATTCGATGGAAGTGTTAACATCTTTTTAACATTCCCGGTTTAAACCAGGATTGAGTTGCTGGGGGAATTTCTAGCTTTACAGGTCAGTGACTCAAGTGACGACATTTCTGAACTCAAACTACTCTTTGAGATCGATCTGCAGTCAGTATAGGTAAAGCTGAAACATTTCTCATTGAATCAAAACAAACTAAAACAACTCTCGAAGTATTAATTTGTGCATGCATCCTGTAAACAGGGCTATTTCGCCGACTGCTACAATTTAGATGTTTGCCGTTGGATTTACGCATAATCGTGCATTAGATTTAAAAAATCAGTGAAGTCACGATAGCTCGTTAGCGTGTATCTATATTCGCCAATTTTCCCCAAAAATTCTGCAATTCTCTTGTTTTCGTACTAGTCTGTCTGGCTGCTCGGCACCGCACAAGGCAAAGCGTATTTACCGCTTCCTATACTGTTTTTTTTACCTTCGCTCGACCATAACTTCTGTGGCTATTTTTTACTTCGCTATTTTTCCGATTAACTTTAACGTCCCTTTTGTACATATGCGATTTAGGTGAAAACGTGCCGCAGAGTTTGGTCCCTTCCCGTTCGTTCACCTCATTATCCAGAGACTCATCGCTAAACTCCAATTTGCTGTTGTGCCAAATGACGATAAGTTTCCATTTTCTTTCGGAGTATACATGTGCGTGCACTGACCAGTGGCTATCGTGTATAGTTTCCAGCTTTGTATCTGCAATTCGTGTATACTTAGATCTACTATTTACGGAAATCAAATTGATTTCTCACCCAATGTACATATTTCTGTTCTATAATTCATTGTTATTGACTATAATAAAGTATTGATCAACTGACTCGAAAGACTCTTGTTGATGGATAATCGTTACATGCTTTGCGACATGGATTTCGGTTATTACTCACACAAAACTGCCGAGAGAAACGACCCAACCACAAAAAGAGCAAGCCTTCGCCATTTAATGCCTTGGAGACTACGTCAAGACCATCAGGTAAATAAAAAGCAAATTGCAACAAAAAGCAAAATCATATTTTGGAGAAAGTACTGGTTGATATTGGAGTATTTTCAAGTTTTCACTGCGCATGCCCTCGCTGCCCTCCCTGAGGCATGATGTAGAGGGATGATGCAAGTATGATACAGCGAAAGCCTGTTAATTAATTCGATCAGCCATTTTATTCGATCAAAACCTTGAGAACGGATTTTTTCTAGCTGCCCTGTATGAAAAAAGTCGCTTAATCCGGTCATTAGCGAGTTTTTTGACGTTTATTGTCTATTTCTGTCAAAATCGCTGGAACCAACGTGATCGAATTAAGCGGCTTTCATTGTATATACAGTACATCATCCATTGTTGTCTGTCATAGACAGGAGCCAATAAAGCTCCGGCCGCAGATATCAATCGTGTTGTCGGATTTGTAACGGGCAGCGCATCATCACTCTTCTGCCCAACCCTTTCCATTTACCCGGGCTTAAGACCGACGACAATAGCGAAATAATCACTATACTGGTATGTAAATGTAGCTGGGGAAGGTTAAACAAGGAAGATGAGATGGAAAAGGAAACGATCATGGCCAATGCATGTCCCCCTGCGGGATACTGGGGAACCATTCAAAAAACACAATCTGATAGGATTGCCGACCCGGGAATCGAACCCGCGTCTACCGAATGCTACCACTATTATTTTAGCACGTTTTATCGAAATCCTCATATTTCATAAACTGTTTTATACTCGAAAATAAAACGCTATGCTTAATGTGAAGTTCGCTGGATTAGTGAATGAAATCTTTCATAGTTTTAAAAATCAACATTTGAGAGAGTCATCTATCATTCGAAATCTCATTCCTCGGAAATATGAAGCAATCATTGCAATTATGAAATAATCCGCTAACGGGTAATCATTACTCTATAGAATTTTTTTTCTAAAGAGATATTTGCATAAAAGATGTCCCAATCTATTTACTTGATATGCATTGATATTTTTTTTTAAAAATATATATAGGCTATACAATGTAGGCCTATATGACATATTAAAATTTAGACAACGTGAACTCTCTCAATTTCTTGCATGTCGGTTTTATTTGCAATTGAGATATTTTTCTCACGACTTCAATGTTCAGTAGTTATTTAGTAAAAGGCCAACTGAAGAGATAACGTTAAGCTTCATGATTAATTGCGTGAACTAATTAGCAGTCTTCCACTTCATCGCCTCAATGCAATGGGTGTATTAATTCGATGCATTTGATTAATTACAGCTCTAAATACAAATATACTGCGAGAGATATTTAAATAGAATCAGGATTACCCTACGGTTTCATGCCTTGAAGTCGAAGGTCATGAATTATTTACAAATGCGACAATTGGCACAATGTGTGATCACCTACTGATCAATTCTATAGAAATCCAACTTACTTTGTTTACAATCCTATTGATTACTCTACTACTCTAGTACAATCGCCGACAGTTTAATCGTGTACCTCGTTTTATTGCGCTTCGCTGATATTGCGGTTTTTAGAAATTAAAAACCGTTTGCATAAACCCTGCGTCAAGTACAGCAAGTCTATTAGCGCAATTTTTCCAATGGCACATGCTTGATCACTACATTCTTGTCTCTGTGTCACATTTTTGTAATTCTTTCAATAAAGGTAGGCCTATGTTTTTAGCCAATTTTTTCATTAATATTACACGTACAATGTAAATCTCGTTGAAAATTCAGATGATGATCATCATTTTCAAGCATTAAATTATTTGTAATTACATGTACAGTATATCAAAATATTAACATGGCCCCACAAAGGGCTATAAATTATTAAAGCTCGTGAATTGGCTCAAAAAAATTGTACAAGATTTAAGATTTTCAACGTTAAACATCATTACCCACCTTTCCACTTCGCGATCATGTTCGCTGTTGTCGAGGCACATGATTTGAGATTGATCATGAACAGGAAGTACTTTCGAGAGGTCTTTTAAATAAATAATTAATTATGTTAATTTAACTTTGACCTACGTGCGTCATCCCGACGTTCGAATTTCGAACCGATCTTTCAATGGAACGGTGAGCGTGGCGTCACCTAGTGATTGACTTCGTAAACTATGTGCCGATTTCGGGAAAAAACGTCACTTGGCTATTACACGCAGAGTGGCACTCACTTATGATTTGTTTAAATTGCTGTTGATGAAATAAAAGATGTAAACGCTTCCAATGAAATGTTCATTAACTTCATTCATAGCCTCATATGCTGTTTTGCACGTGTCTGCGTGTGTAGTTGCGTGACATAGAAATGAAGAAGGCGAACGATGTAGTACAAAATATTGACAGCAACTGGAAGAAATTACTCAAGGCCCATCCTGATATTCGAAAGAAGAAAGAAAAAAGCCGTAAAAGGCCACGAGAAAAGCCTGAGCCCAAGCCCAGTGAGGAAAGGTGAGCATTTTGCTATGGACATGTGGTATATGCCTTGAAATGTCCAGGTTAATTTACGATTAACTACGTTTATCGCAGCGCAGACCCTGAGATCTGGTTTGACGACGTGGACGAGATATATTTGGAGAAAAAGGCGCCACCCAGGAGTCAACCAGAAAGCACCGAGGATGGTCCAAGTACTGATAATCCACTGGTCAAACAAAAAGCGTATGATGGGTAAGACTGCACACTGGGACGTGATGACATTTATAGAGATGTATTACGCATGATTTACAAGGGAAGCTGGAAATTGCACTTTCATGTTTAATTTTTGAATAAACTATAAAAAAATCTGTATAGATCGAATTAACAGCATTAGAAAACCAAGAAAAAATCCTTCCCAGTAACTACAACGTGTACCCATTTTATCATGAATGATAATAACAGATATGGTAACAGCTAATAGTATTGGGATGTTTAAATCCCAGTGAATCTAACCTAACTTGGCATACACTAGTATGTCGTCTATTCCTGACCAGTACTGGCTTGTTAGTAAGGAAAGTGTTAAAACCTCTTGAACGTTGTCAGTCTTATTTTTTTAAAGACTTAGTAGCTTCGAGAAAATCTTCAATTTACAATTTCAAACAAAATCTCAATTTACGCTGGTATTTTGTAGACTGACGAGAGTTGTGGCGATGGATTGCGAGATGGTGGGAGTTGGAGACGATGGAGAGGACAGCATTCTAGCTCGCGTGTCAATCGTCAACCACTTTGGAAAGTGTGTGTTTGATAAGTTTGTGAAACCCACCGAAGACGTGACCGATTACAGGACGGCAGTCAGTGGGATAAGGCCGTCTGACATCGAGAATGGTTAGCGCAGCCACTAATCGTCTCTTTTCCAAAGTAATGGATTGAGAGTTTGGCATTTATAATAATGTTTTGTCCATAGGTGAAGACTACAAGAAAGTTCAGAAAGAAGTGAGCGACATCCTTAAAGGCAGGGTATTGGTCGGCCATGCCATCCACAATGATTTGAAGGTTAGCAAAGCAAATTTCATGAACCTTTAGTCCGGTAATCACTTTCAACAGCTAATAAAAACCAGTAATAATATATATGTTTGGTCCACCGTGCCACTACCAGCGCTATAAAATACATTTGAGGCCATTTTGTGAACCACACTTGTTTACGCAGGTACTATATTTGGACCACCCAAGGAAAAACATTAGAGACACTGCAAGGTACAAGCCTTTCAGAAAATTGTTCAATGGCAGGACTCCCTCTCTGAAAAACCTGTCTGAGAGGTTGCTGGGTGTCAAAGTGCAAGGTGGAGAACACAACTCCGTAAGTATATACTTTCTTCTCATGCAAGGATCATAACTTGCTTTAAGATAGTGAAAAGGCAAATGCCTCCAATGGTTAAAACCGAAACAGATTTCGCTTTTTCAACTTCATGCACTTATGCGATGGAATGTTATAAGATTTCCATTATCATTGTACTTATGATAATTTGTCAACATGCTAGCCATTATAGGTGTAAGCTTTATGGCCCTTTTTTGTACTAATCTAACAGTAACGAGGCATTGTAAACAATCACCAATGTATTCATTAACGCTCTTTAAGGTTCAAGATGCCCAGGCTGCCATGCGACTGTACACCATGCACTTGAAACGCTGGGAAAGCGAAGTGACGCAGAAATCTCGTTGGAGGAGCAAAATCCTAGAGAAGGCCGAGACTCCTGAGGACCAGACGACCAACCCAGAAAACGAGAAGAAACCTAAATTATCCAACGTGCGAAACAAAACCAAAAAATAAATGGCAAGTCTGACAATTTTCTAGTTTTCTTTTTCGCAGACGTCAAAATGTTTATTTCATTGACACAAGAACAGAATGAAAGCAAATACCTGCGACTGCATCGTCCATCTGATGAGAAATGCCTACACACATATGCACGCATACACAAAGAGGTTGAAAGGAGTGAAAATAAGGTCGTTTTTTCGACTGTCATACGCGACTTGAAAAGGATTGAAAAGCGTAGGGATGCTGACGCACATGTTACTAAGAAGCCAACCGCCCGAATCGCCCATTAAATCTTTTTATGAAAAACAATTCTCACCAGAGCACTAAAATGATGGGATCGATTTTGGGTTAAGGATAACGGCGGGATAGTGATTCTATATTATAAACACACCTCTACCCTTCGGAATGGCCAAAAGAGTTGCAAACACTGCGTATGTCGTTTATTGACACCATAGCCAGGAATAAAGTTGTTACATTTCAAAAAACGGAGCAAATTTAATTTATTCCATCGCAGAACTTTAAAGCTAGCGTAAGCAACTCCTCAGAGGTTCCGAACCGTGAACGGTAAGACTTCTAAATTCCCCATCAAAATTTTCTTCAAATAAACTAGGAAGAAATCATGGCCTTTTATCAGGGTTGTCATTTTATCATTGGAAATGAGGAGTAAGACAAGGATAATCTGTAAACGTATTTCCCGCATATGACGACACTGAAAATTTCTATCTAACAATTTCAGCTCTGGAAAACTGATAATTTTTTATGTGAGTTTTAGGCTATGTTTATTTTCAAAATGTGCAGTTTTCCAATGAATTTCTTCTTCAGCATATGAAAAATCTGGGAGGTTTTTTCTAGAACAATTGATGAAGACGGAATCAAACTGAAGCAAAACGTATAGAAATAGGGAAGGGTAATTTTCGCTTGTAAAAATAGACCAATTACCATAACTAAAACTTGGTAAGTTGAAATCAGTAGAAAATTGCTGCAATTTGGGATATTGAAAAAGTGCTTGGAAGTGAAAAAAAAAGCATTGGGGGAAGGGAGAAGTATTTTTTAAAATCATAAAGAATTTGGAGAACCTGGATAAAAAATGAGCACATTTCACAGAAATAAGCAAATAAAATCTTAAATAAGCCAAACCGTTTCATAATCGTAGCACTAAAAAAAAGATTCAACAACCCTGATTGTGGTCCGGATTAGTAATCAAGAGCTGCTATCGGCCTCTTTGCCGTAAAATAATGCTAAAACCGCCATTTTCTCCGCATCTCGACGTGAATTGATTTTCACGTAAAATGTCAAAGATGTTCATAGTAAGCGAGCTTTGCTCACTTTCAGCAGACCCTTGAACCCAGAAAGCAAATTCGGATTCTGGGTCATTTCTTTACGATAAACTGCACCGCTCAATGGCAATTTCAGACGTAATAACCCCACAAATAAGCACCTTCCAATAAATAGAAAATAACATCAATTGCAAGTCACTTTGCCACTGGTAACAGTTAAGGCAAAGTCATAACAGGCTCCCATGCTAAAATGCTTCCATATTTGCTTTAGTTTGCAAGTTTCAGCAAAAGACTCATCAAGACTTACTTTTAATCTTGTGAGCAGGGTCAGAATGTTCAAAAATACAAGTACCCAACTAAACAAATTTATGTATGTTTTCAAAATCTGTAATTTTTTTTAATTCCCCCTTAACTTTACAAAGTTTTCTTCAACGTTTGTGTGAAACGTTCCAAATTGCATATATTGGCCAGGAAAATAAACCAAAATTTCAACGCTATTTCATCGCCTATAGTCAAATATGCATAAAAACATCCTCCATCACATTGGAATCCCACATGAATCAAGGGTACAACATAAACGCATCTATCGCATCATTGGGTATTTAGACATGAAAAATTAACTGTTTTCAATAAATCTTAAATAACTGCTATCATAGGGTGGCCTAGGTGTGGGTCGTTGTTGTTGTCGTTGCTTAAAACATTTTTGTTAGAATTTTTTTATAGAACAGGGCTTAGACATCACCATTACTACTTTTGCAAAGTCCTTGCACATAGGAAGGACTTTGCTGAATTTACATGTATGTCGTCTTATAAACTCAGATGATATAGTTAAAATTGAAATCAATCAAACAATCTTTGGGTTAACAGTCCAGCTCGATCGTCCAGGACAACCCATTTTTGTGCAGTTTCGTTTTACTCTACAAAACTTCATTTAACCTGGGACAAAATTGTTTTGCATATTTATTAGAGAAAAAAAAAACAGCCAAACTTTGGGGTTCATTTGTTTAAGTTTAAAGGGCTGTTATCTTTTTATATTTAAAGTTTCCCCTTCATTCAATTGGATTTCAAAAAACCAACTACTTACATGTATATCCTAGTTAACGTTATTCAGGAAAAATCAGATCACAAATTTGAAAGATATCAGGCTAAAGCCTGACTGAAGCAACATGAATATGAAAGGCAGGTTGACTGAGAATTTTTTAAAAGACTGAATTGGGAGTACTGACACCCAATTTACTAAGAAACTACAAGGTAAGCTGTGGTAAATCTGATAGCCTATCATATCAAGTTTAAATCCCTGAATAACGTTACTGAAGTCTCATGCAGCCAGCCAAATGTCGATTTTGGGATTTCCTGGCTTCAGAAGGGTTGCTTGGCCATTAGTACAAATTCCCAAACAGTAACTAAGATGGCTGCACCACATGTGAAGCCATGCCTCCACTGACGATACCTTCGATCCAGGCTTTCAGCGCTGGAGAAGCACCCGAAATAGTTGGAATTTCCATCAAAAAGATAGAAAACCCCTCGAATCCACCCACTACAGGAAATCTCAACAAAAATCCAAGAGGGCGTCACTATCAGCGACCAAAATCCATCAGCCCACTAAACTGGGATTAAACTACCGGGCGAAAACTGAACCCCAGGCTATTGTTGGAAGAAGGGTTAGGATAAAGGTTTGGGGAAGAGCGAGAAAACAGGACACACGTTACTCCGCTGCAGCGGACACCTAGGACACAGCGCTGTACACACACACACATGCGTGTCCCACAACGGACGCAGAAAAGAAAAACCTGTTAAGAAAAACTCATAAAAGGAAACGTGAAAAAGACGAAAAAAAGCCGATTCTTCGTAAGACTCCCCACAGCTACAACTGCCTCGACTACTCCGTGATTACGCTGAAAAACCCCAAAAAGTGTGCTACAACACCACAACCCACCAGAGTGAACCTCGACAACACGTAGAATGGGCGGCGTTCCAAGATTGCCGCTTCCAAGGGTGGCTGGTTTCCCCGTCGCAGTCGCTCGACTGGCCCCGCAGGATGGAACTACGCTTTCCGGACGCTTGCCTTACGTGCTGTGGTGGTGCTGCTGCTGTCTGTCCAACTGGGAAAAACCTTAGTTGTCTCCGCGGAAAAGAGACGCGCCGACTAACAAACGCAGGCTGCAACGTGGGTGAGCGAAGACTCTAGGCGGCTTGCTCGCACTCCCGAGCAAAGTGGCCAAACTCGCCGCAGTTGTAGCACTTTCGGCAGTTGCGAGCCATGTGCCCCTTCTCGTTGCACCTGCAAGGCGGGCGGGGAAGTGGCGGTCAATAAACACATCAGTAGCAGATTACGATGGTATTAAAGAGCAATGGCAAAATCTGTGGGAAGGGTTGGATAAAAGCAATGGTAAACTACCCCGTAAAAACCTTCACCAGTGCATTTCAATGAGAGCACTCCAAGCAGCATGTCCATCGTTTCTAGGAGTTTGTTATTTGAGATGGCCGTAAGGTCAGTCACATGCATAATATATTTAGATTAACAGAGAACTTTCTAGCCTTTAAAAAAAGATGAAATGTTTCTACAAATCTGATGAAAATTGTTTAGAAAACAGAATTCGCATTTAAACTTTCAATACAGCATTTATAGTTAAGTAGCTCCTTCCAAACTGACTTTGTAAAAATCAAGGACAATCTCAACTTAGAGGGCTCACCATATGAAAATTGGAAGTGACATCATGTTCATGGTACTAATGTGGGTCTTTTTGCCATTGTGGGTTTGTCTAATGACAGCCCGTGACACTGCTCAAGCAAGTTTGGCTTGGTGGGGATGTTCAAAAGTTTTCCAACCCTTTGAATGGTTATGTTTAGAAAATAAGTGCTGCTCACTTACAGATTTCTTTAAGTTTAACCTCAATAATAGTGTAATATCACCGGAACACAAACACACACTACATTTGCAAAGGTCTGCTCGTAACACAGCGGGCATAGCAGAGGATTTATCCACTTACTTTGGAGTGACCCGTTATCCAATAGTATTTTTGTCAGCACTACTATTGAAAACTCCGGTTAGCAAATGAGACAAACTGCACAACTATGAGGCAACTAGCACCAACACCAAGCAGCTCTACAGTGCAAACTAGAAAAATCCATCCTGAGAAGCCAACAGAAGTCTCATGCAGGTATAGAGTAGTGCCAAACCCACCCATGGACAACCAAAACGCTTTGCTATGGTGTTCACAGAAGGTTCAAATCAAAGTCTGTAAATAAAAACGTCTAAGTTGGAAAAAGTAAATTCTGGAAAACGAATTCAAAATTTACCTCATGCTTGCAATTGTAAAATACTAACACAAAGATGAGTAGCAATTTATCTACCCCTGGATGGGATGCATAACAAACCACGAAAACCACAAAAATAAATTTTTAACTTCCCCCGATTATTCAAACCACCAAAATGACTATGGGAAAAATTCATAAGGAAACAGCAAATTTAAACGTTTCTTCTTAAAATTGTATTAATTACTTATTCAGAAATGCTTGATTCACCCTTACTTTTCATGGATTAATTTAAGGTTTGGGGGAACCCTGTTAAATAGCAATCATGTTAGGACAATTCAGCAGGAATTTCACTAAAAAGCAGACATTATAAGTAACTTAATTTTTACATCATTTTTATTTTTCAGATAGAGCAAAATAACCCCTGCATAAAATATTTTTGGTCAAACTGCAATTTACAACAACAGTAAATAGATTTGTTTCAAACAAACAATGGTACTATTTTCATTTGCTACAATTAAGCTACTCGGCAACAAGTAAAATTTCCTAACATTACAAGATACACTGATTGTATCTTAAGAAAAGCAGCTGTTTAACAAGATTAACAAAACTAGCAATATGCTGGAGATTTCCATTAAAGTACTAAAAAATCGGATGCAAGCAAGGATACTCGTGCAAACTTTCAAAGCATGCCACTTCTTCATGCGAATGAAAAATTCTAGAAAGCTGTCAATTTGCATGGCGGGCCTCAACAAAGCCAGCACGCAACAAGTCAGACCTTTGAACCAGCAACGAAACTTGACTTGGATACAGGCAAACGTCTCAATATTGCCTAATACGAATAAGGAAAATGCTCCAAACATGATGGAAAGGCAAAAAGCTCACTCAACTGTGGAGATGTATCATTAGATTTTAATCCCCCATTAATGTCGCTTAAGAACTGCATAAGCTTAACAAGAATGCAAGTTTCCTCCACCAATGCAGTCAGGGTGTCAAGGTTTATCACAACAGGGACATTTGCTGAAAATCAAACAAAAATAAAAAAATAATAAAAACCTGGTATTACCGAGTTTGTGTCAGCTTTGAAAGATGGCAGATCCGCACACACTCCAGTGTACACTTCCTTTATCAAATTCCATGAAATACTAACTCCTACATCACACTAATTTTCACCTTGTAAGACTGGATAAGTCGATGTTATCTGACACCCTGCTCAGCATTAATCATCTAAATAGATGGGGAGAATGGCACAAATCCCAAAATGACATGTTCCTAAAATACAGAACTATTGAAGGAAAGTGCTCAAAGCCAATTTTAACCATTTCCCCCAATTTTTGTAACTTAAATTTTCAGAAGTCCTTCACATGTCAACTTTTCTTTAAAAACTTGAAACTCCTTAGCAGTGTAAATAAATTACGACACTTTAGAATTTTTAAAAATGCTAACTACAAATTTGGTAAAAAATTCAGACATCAATTACCAATGTTGAAGAACCATTAAGGAAAACAAATTTTTGATCATACCCTACAAGAACAAAAATGTATTACTAGTCATGAAAACGATTCATCAGAGAACACTAGTATGCAAAGTTCTTCAGTTCTTCCAAGTAACGTCCACGTTTCATGACTGAGCTTTCATCTTAAATGAGTTAAGAAGATTCCGAGACTGTTTGGCCATAGAAACCAAGCACTTCAAGTTTCGTTGCTCTAGTAGTTGCAGCAATTTACGCCAAACGACAAATCTAGAACTACTGCAGGGGGCAGAGACAGATGGGAGAAATTCGTCATTTTAAAAAACCGTAAGACCAAAATGCTTCCTTTATTATTTCTCAAAGCGTACACTTTTTCGGTAAAAGGTTTTTCTCGCAAATTTCAAAGAATAATTAGCACAGCTCCCACAAACCACCTCTGCGATCCAGACTCGGAACAGAACAAAAAAAAAAGCAGTGGATGGCAGAGGCTTTAAAATGGACCCTATGGTTTGTTAATGAACAACTCTTTAAACATTGGTTTTTCATCAGGGATGGGGGTGTCTATCTCTCCCTCCGGTTTGTGTGCTTACCGGTAACACACGGCATCCTCGCCGCTGTTGGCGCTACCAGTTTCGGGGCAGTCTCGCGAAATGTGCCCGTTGTTGCCACACTTGTAGCACCGACGATCATCCTTCTCGCCATCTGGGCAGTCACGGGAGATGTGGCCAGTCTTGCCACAGCCGTAGCACTGCAATAATCAGAAAACGCTCATTTAATATTTCAAATACAAACCTTGAAAGTGCTTAATGATTACTTAGTTTAAAAGTTAGGCACTTACGCTCTTGCTCTTCATTCCACCACTACCGCCACCGCCGCCTCCACCACCACGGCTACGGTCCTCTCGGTCACAGTCACGCGAGATATGGCCCGACTTGCCACACACATAGCAAGTCTTGGTTGACTCTGGGCAATCACGGGCAAAGTGTCCGGTCTTGTTGCAATTGTAGCAAGACGCTGGAAGAAAAACATTCGGTCAAAATGGGGCTGGCGACACGGCTCCCTCCAGCCAACCGCCTCGGCCACGCATGTGTTGCTCTTTCCCAACTCTGAAAAAAATTCTGGTTGCGGACCACAGACACGGCATTGCGTAACAATGGATAACAAATCCTTTTTCCCAACTTTGGTGCGATAAACAGTCATTGAAAACCACTATTCTTGGATTTACCTTGTGGCCCTAAATCGCCATACTTACGTTCTTCAGGCAAGTTGGAGCAGTCTTTGGCAATGTGGCCAACGCCATTACACCGGTAGCATCGATCCTGCTCCTCGCGACAGTCCCGTGCAAAGTGGCCAATGCAGTTACACTTGTAGCACTTGTCTGCAAAGTGCAAAACGGGGATGGCGTCTTCAATGTTTCAGTCAAAGCTGACACTGCTAATGCTACTCTACTACGACTTAGCAAATCAGCATTCTTAAGGGCCTCCCAGCTTTCCCGCACAACAAATGCAGGTTGCTTACGTGAGCATAACATTCATGATGACAGCACAAACCAAATCTGGCAAAACGACTGCTCCAGCTTATCAACACCAGATTACAAAAAAGGGAAATTATCCAAAAATACGCAAAACCGTGTCCAGAGCATTAGCACCATTACGAGCACCCAGCATGCACATGGACAACAACGCAAATGTACACTACAAAAGATCAACAGTAACTTTCTTGCTTTGTTAAATTTTCAAACCTGGTGCAACCTGAAATTTAGACATTTGACGCATCAGGTGCTGTGCATCAAACCTGATTAACAAACTTAACAATAGTTGAAATGGTCAAAAAGCAGTCTCTTAGAATTAACGTTTTTTTGTCAAAGAATCTGAAGAAACTGCATTCTTTGAACTCTCCATGTTCAGACTTAATTTGAAACTAAAATTTAGCTAATCATTATGACAACATACTGCAAGAAAACCAGTTTTAATAGTAAGGCCTAACATCAGTATGTGAATGTCAGGAAAAACAATTTCAAGTTACATCACACAAAACCTTTCAGTAGATAAACAAGACATGTCTGAACAATTCTTGCAAAGTTAGCACTTCAGACTGCATCTAACTGGCAGTAAATGGCTCCAAAACATTGTTAATGCTGTAGCACACAAAGACAAAGCATTTTCTAACAAATTTTACTTTGTACACAGACTAATCAGAATTTTGCTTAAGCAAGCCAACCACACAATTTGAGTTTAAATTTTTGCCTCAAACAGCTTACACAACGAATTTTATAATCAGAAACGATTACAAATAGAACATTAGGGATGTCGCAACGCAGGTTTTTTTTGAAAATATACAACTGTAATCTAGGCCATTTGCATTTGTCCAATTCTGCTATTACAATCATCCCAACATCATGCTTGCCCAATTAGCAGTCTGTAAAGAATGCAGTGCACAATCTACTATATGCAATCCAAAAAAATTGATTGTCTAAGAACATGAAATAAAATTAAATTCCTGTTTAAAAATTATACAATTAACAACTTGGGAAAAGTACAATAAGCAACCCAGCTTTAGAGGTTAACCCCCACAAAAAATGTGGCACTAAAGGTTTAGATTGCATTTCTAAAAGCATTATTGTTAACAGATTCAATTATACTAAACCAATTATCTGCAAAATAAAGATATTAGCTCAATCCAGATTGTTTACATAGATATGAATAATCTTTTGAGCAACTCAAGTTTGTACCACCACTGCATGGCACAAGACATTCCAAGAGTACGATGTTTTCCGAATTTAATCAACTAATAAACCAAAGACACAGGCTTATATGCTATTCTTATGAATGAGCAAAGAAGACTGCAAGCAACCATGAACTTACCACGTGGTCCACCACCACCTCCGCCGCCACCGCCACGGCCTCCACGGCTACCACCTCCGCCGCCACCACCGCCTCCTTGTGGGCATTCCCGGGCGAAATGGCCGGACTTGTTACACTTGTAGCAGACTGACGAACTCATGGTTGTTGTAGAAGAGATCGACTATAAGAGAAAAGGTGCAATTTTAGTGGCTTGTCCTGGTAGTACCAAGGCAGGTGAACGACCTATAAAGCATGAAGCGGAACCCCCTTTTATTTCCGTGTTTCAATGTCAGAAGGAGGCAAAAACCTGAGGGTAAACTGATAGGAGAAAATTCTAAACTGGCCCCGAGGCTTTGAATCAACCATCTTGCTAGAACTCCTAACGACTTTGCAAGATGGCAGATCAGGTTTTCAAAAATGTAGCATTAAGACCCGATAACCTATGACAATATCCCTAATTTCCAATTCAAAAAAGTGGAAAAATTGGACAGTTAAACTGTTTCATTGATTTTATTTCTCCAATTAACAAGTAAATTTTCCGTTGTGATAAACATTTTTCTCACTATCTCGTTTATCAAGTTTAGTTATGCCACATAGGCCTAGCAGCCCACTACAAGGGTTGCACATTAGCACTGACAGGATCAATTAGAGAAAAATGAGTAAGGCCTATCAAGTAACGATAACAAAGGGGTAAAATTACAATTTAAAATTTCTGAAGTCAAGAAATCGTCAACGAATTGAGCAAAAACACGCATTTGCGCAAGAAAGGCCAACGATACGAGTAGGCTTAATTCATGCCTCGTGTGCCAAAGGGTCAATCACTTGGGTGGGGATGGGGGGGTCAAAGGGTGCCTGCCCTATCGTTATCAAACAATGCCTGACGACCGTGAAAATCGACGAAGCCATCGGAAACTTTTCAAGATGTTAAAATTATTCTAAATAATTCTATTAACCGCAACAGGCATTTACGACAAGCTAAAATAACGTATTAAAGGTGCCGCCATTCTTGCTAGAGCAGCCTACGGGGTTCCTTTTTGTGAATCCACGGTTCCTTGGCGCGGCAACAACGCTATACAACCGGTAGTTTTCGCCGAAGATTTATCATTATACTAACGTCTTTGATTTTAAAACGTAGATTAGGCTTTCAGTATTTCGCCAATGATAAGTTATCTTTTCATTGTCTTTGGTTGCGTACAGCGTGTGGAATCTTTGAAAATAGGCCTAACTCCGGCTTCAGTCGTACAATATGCGCGTCTAGGAAACGACGCAGATCGTGAGAAAACGATCCAAAAAACACATTAGAGGCATAGAAACGATCGCAGAATATCCAATCCTGTTTTCTGTTCGTTTAATGACGCGTTTCTATCCCGTAACAATGACATTCCGGCTTGGACAGGGACCGAAACCAGCCGAAAACCAAATCGGTCACGTGGCGCATTTAGGCTTAGCAAAAATTCTCCTTAGAAATCGGTAAATTCCCAATTGCGGTTACTAATACGCGTGAGGAATACAGCGGCTCGAGTAGCCGTGAAAAACAATAACCCCGCCGATGTCTGAAGTTCCGTTTGAAAGAAGGAAGAATTTTCGTCAAAAAATGGCTACCTCTTCTACGAAACGACATCGGACAAACACAACATGTCATCCAGTGCGCCATTTTAGACTTCTGGAAATCGCTCGCCTTCGCCAGACAAAACCCGCAATAAGAAAGACCGAAACCGCATCCCAAAACATTCCCAGCATTTCGGGCTTCCATTCCCAATAAAAATAAAAAAGTTGAAATACTCACCGCGGGAATAAGATTTTCACGACTAATGCACCCACAACGAAGACCAGCGTACGACTAACGGCTCACCAAATCTAATCTGCGTAACACGTGGGTTTTTGCACACGGCCCAAGCAGAGTCCTACGGTGGCGCCACCGGAGCACGGCGTTCAACAGGGACGCAATTCCATTGGCCGAACCGGGAAGCGGCCAGTTAAAAGAGCGCAAAAAAGCTCAGCCGCGAGCGCCCCCTGGCCGCCGCCAGGCCAACCGCTGAGCCGCAATTTCGCGCCAAACACGTCCACAAAAGCGAAAAACGCCAAAAATCGCCTGTTCGCAACCAGATTTCTCGTTTTTGTCCGAGTTTTCGTCCCCAGAGGAGACATTTCACGGCTAGCCCGATTTATTCAAAAAAATGGCGCCGGGTTTTTCTTTGTGCGCATATTATCCCGTGTGCAAATGGAGATGATCGCTTTCCGCATAACAAATTATATTGGAAAACCAGTCAACCTCAGTGGCGCTGAAAAACGGAATTTGCGCGTGTGACCAGACGCGGCATTCCGTCAAAATCTGTGGGGGAATGGAGATGTTTATCTTTCCTACTTCAAACTTCTCCATTCGTCAAGAACATGTAAATAAATGAAACCAACACACTTTTCCGAATAAATGCGTTTTAAAATTCGCCTCAATTCACCGCTGCCTGGGCGCGGCGAATTGGAAAAGTAACAATTGAAATATACCTCTTTTCAAATATTTCCCCTATCAAAAGGGCAATAACTGCAGCGTTGGATCCCAACCAGGTATACAACGCCACCTTCCGTGTCCCATCTAACCCGCTTGTCAATCGGCATTAGCCAGGGCTAGAGTGGAGGGCGTGTAGAGCTTATTAAGTCATTTCCAATTATCAAAGATGTTCAACATCAATAACTTAATAACTAGGATAAGGGCCAACGACAAGGTACGCACGAATACGAGGACACGGCTTAATTCACGGGTTTAACTAGTTCTAGTCTTTATGTTTCTGACGTTTTTGAACATATTTCTATATCCAGGGCCGGGATACCCCACCGTCTCCTTCCAACAGGCCGTCTGCCTCTTCCTCGGAAGAAACGGATGACAAAACCGCCGAGGTCAATTAACTAAAGTTGTATTTCGTCTAGTCATTTTCGATATCAATATGCCAGAGTGCTGATTTTTCGTGCAAGGGGGCAGCACTAAGCGACCAGGGTTTAAATGCTGCAAACTCTATAGTCGAGCTAGAAGCGCCCCCGTGTAATAAAAAATGGCAGCTTGGAGGAAAATGATTAATGTCCACTATATACCCTAACACTTGTACTTTAATATGTGTGCTTGATTAAGGTCAAGTGCCTTAGAAATTGCCGTTAGACATGTTTCGACCGAAGCTATTATCCACATAGTACATACAAAACTTACGATCAATTTTACTAACAAAAATGTTAACTTGCATTGCTGATGCAGGGTTTTTTGTGTCCATCGTGCATGGAAAACTTCTCCTCGCCCGAGGATCTGCAAACTCACTACGAGAATTTTCACTCCGATGATGAGCAGCACATTTGTCCAATTTGCAAGAACAGATTCCCCACATCAGACCAGCTCCAAATCCACTACACTACAACTCACACTTCAGTTACCGGCATCAACAACGGGGATCTGAAAACCCTTCGTCAGGAGGTAGCTGAACTGCAAACTACGCTCAAAGAGGAACGGTGGTACTCTGAGGAGCTAAAAAAGGAAGTATCGAAACTTTCAGGAACTGTGAGTGTGGGCAAGGAAAATTCAGAGGCATGTCTGGTTTAACTTTTCTGCTTGGTATTTGGAGTGCCGTCGATTTTACAAAAATGTATTTTATCAAATATTCAGGAATTCGTCTTATTCAAACACCAGATTAAGGCTTTGGAGGAGAGCAAATCACTACGTGAGTGTCTCACTAATCGAGCAGTGATAAGGCATGTGCCTCAAGTGAGCATTGGCTTGTTGTTTTTCCAGTCACTTCTGAGGTTGTGCTACTGCGCAAACAGCTGGGCGAGGCAGTGGAGATGCACACGTCTGTGAAGCAGCAAAAGGAGGCACTCGAACAGAAGGCTGCTAATTTGGTGCGAGCTTGGCTAATTGTTAGTTTGGTTACGGCTTAGTCTAATTTAAAAATCTGAAGTTAAGCCTTTCAAAAATCTAGGCAAGCGAGAAAGTGTCTATGGAGGCCTGCGTGGATGAGGAACGTAGTATACGTGCTGCAACAGAGGCTAGGCTAGCAGAGATGCAGGTTTGCAACTGGTCCGGTGCTGCGTATCAATCATACATCACCCAGTATTTTAATTGATCTGCTTTATCTTACACAGGATTTAAAGACTAATTTGGAAGCGCAATTGCAGCAAAGGTGATAATAGCAGATTTCACATATTTTTAAATCCTTACAGAGAATCTGCCCATTAGGGTGGATGACATGTGAAATTGTAAAATTTCAGAGACAATTGCATGACATTTTCTGTATTTTACTTTGTACGACTAAACATATATGATGACAAAGAAAGATAAACTATAATTAAATTTTTTTTTTCAGACCCGAGGCCGATGACGTCCTTGTTTTGAGACAAGAACTTGTCCAAGTTCAGACATTGATGGATCGGATGACTCGTGAGAGAGAGGCTGAGCGAGACAAGTTGGGCCAAGAAAACAAAGCATTCCAGGTTAAAATTCAAGAACTGAGAGAGCAACTCAACCAGAGAGAGGTGGACCTCTCCAAGGCACCAACTGATGAAGAGTTAAAGAAGTTGGAGGAGGCGCTTCGGGAAAGCACGTCTGAACTGCAAACCCTACGCCTCACATATGAGGGCCAACAGCTTGAAAACGAGGATAACTTCCAGAAGTTAGAGGAGGTAAGACCAGCATCAAGAAAAATGAGATAGGTGTAAATGTCTTCCTAAAATCTCATTAACAAACCATAAATACACAGTTCAAACGGCTAATGTTGGAAAAAGAAAGTGAGCGTGCACAGCATGAAACTGATTATTTGGACGTTAAACAGCTTAAGAACAGCATTGAAAGCGAACTCGGATGGACTAGGGAGATGTTGGGACAAACCAAGCAACAGTATGAAAATTGTAAAGCGCAGCTCCAAGAGGTATGAATGTTGAGACGTTTTATATTGTATGAAAACAGCTTGGAATGTACAATTTGATATTACAAATAGATGGAACAGACTTTGCAAGCCAAAAATTCAGAAATACATACTCAGCAGCAGCTGCTGGCAGGACATCAGGAATCCACAATGTCAGAAATTGTGGAAAAAACCCAACAACTTTCAGAAATGAAGCTTCAAGCAGAAAAAGTAAGTCCACTATGGATTTTTAAACATTTCATCATGTGGGTGAAAAAAACCTCGGGTATGCTATATAACGAGCTGTACGAGAGCTTGCACATGTTGATACACAATGCAGTTGCTTTGAAACTGGCTTTGAATTAACAAATTTGCCTTTTGAATTAAGTGTGCGATGAAACAAACCTATCAGACATACATTGAAATTCTAACTGGGCTAGTTTACGAGTAGCTGGTCATGCTAGTGTAGTGTCATGCCAAACATCGTATCCTTACCAACACTCACTTGCGTATCATACTACATGGAACTTATTTATCATGGGTTTTTTGGTATTTCTAGCTCAGCATGAGTTTACATGAAAAAGAATCTCAGCTTAACGACGTTCGAAAGCAGTTGGTTTCGCTGCAAACACAATATCAGATCCAAGTAACAGCTGCTGATGAGCTTAAGGCACAGTTGTGGGAGGTCCAAGCTGAGCTTGAAAAAGAGACACGCTCTAGGAAGAATGGGTAAGAACTTCGAAAAAACTAATTGTGCCCCACATCAATATTTACAGAAAGTTGCCATGCAATTGTAGGGAGGAAAAGCTGCAAGAATTTGAAACTGAAATGGCACAACACAAAGAAACACTCCAAAGACTAGAAATGGAGAGGACCGAGCTATATGCCAAAATAGAGGCCGGTGAGGGATCCAATACAGCAATTCAGCAGCTACAACTTGAAAAGGTTGAAAAAATTAATTTTTACTAAGGACATATCATCAAAATTTAAGCTTGCCTAAGCATACAATGCTACAATTCAGCAATTGCGTTGTCCTAAAAAAATACTACTACATTTGGTTTGCAGACAAACCTGATTGAAAAATTATCCGAACAGCAAAAGTCAGCTTCTCAACAGGCAGCAGAATCAACTGCAAAAGTGGAAGATTTGCACAAGACTTTACAAGAGGTAAAACGCGGGGGTTTCCGGAAAATGAGATGTTGGTTTTAGCATTTGCCTCATTATGTAAGTTGCTCTTCATTTTGGCTTTACAGATAAAGGTGCGGCTACAGAGCAGTAATGAAAAAGCTGGCAAATTGGAAGTGACCATGAAGGATGTGTCCACCAAATTGTCTTCCAGTCAAGATAAGTGTAAGCAGCTGGAGTCTGATTTGAAAGCTAAGGTAAAAGCAAGTGATTTACATTCAACTTTATTGCTCATTGAGCAGCATAAGATGCAGTAACACAGCTCATATGAAACCGTTTGTTAAAAAGTCCACACAATTTCAATGATTTCAATTTTAAGTAACATTACAAATTCATGCTATAATAGCAAAATTGTCACTTCTTTCAAAAACGTTCCGCAACGATTAGACATGTATAATAAAACTATATGTCTATAGATTGAAGGCGCCTTGGCGGCAGAAACTGATTGGAACAAGGAAAAGTTGGATTTGGAAAACCAAGTCAGAAACATTCAGTCGACCTTGAGCTCAAGGAATGCGGAAATAAATCAAACTAGAAGTGGGGCAAAGAAGCTCTCGGAAGAGCTTGCACAGTGCAAAGAAACGCTGAAAATATCAGCTTCCAAACTTGAGGCTGAGGTTCAGGGTAGCAGCCAACTTCAGAAAAGAGTGCAGAACCTCGAATCCGAAGCGGTCGAGCTGGTAAGGTTACTTAAAGATTCATTATTAGCCAAAAATGTGAAATTCAACGAGCTCATAATTAATTATTTCAAGCTCCAATAAACTGTCTTACTGGCCACTGTTTCACTGTTTACAACAGAAAAAGCAACTCGGACAAAAAACGGTGGCAGCCGAGGAGCTGACTAGAAAGTTGGATGGCAGCTCGGAGGCCATTGCTAATCTTGGTGAAAAGTTGAATAAGGTAAGCACAGGTTTGTAAACTTGATTGAAGTTTTGATCCTGCACACTTTTCAAGTTTAAATATACCCTCCGCCTTAACTATTTCAAGCTTTGAGCTGCAAATGTTTCTTGATTTGTCATAAATAATCCTGATGTTTCCTCAATTTAGAAAGAAGCCGAGTTTTTAGAACAGCTAAAAAACAGTGAAAACATCAAAGAATCCCTCCAAAAGCAAGTAAGTTTGGCACCTGAAATCAAAATAGATCTTGAAGGTTCATTTTCCGATTGCTGACCCTTAACAATCAATTTTTTTTATTATCTCATCTTTCTTCAAGGCAGATCAATTGAAAGTGGAAAAGACTTTGGTTGAAAATGAAGCCAGCTCTTTGCGAACGCTGATTTCTGAGAAGTGCCAAAACCTAGTCAAGGCAACTGTCATCGTGAAACGAGAGTTGGTTCGTTACAAATTCATACTTTTTAGTGACAAAGCTGCAACTGTTATGCTTATATTAGACATGGAACATTCCTTTTATCGCAGCTGAATGTTAAAACCCAGCATGCAGCACTGAAGGACACAGTGATACGTGAAAACCAACTCGCCTACCTTGGAATTGACAAAATCGCCTCTAGATTTGGAGATTTCAATTTCGAACTGCAAGAGAAATCTGTCTTCGAAAACTCCCTGAAATCCAAGGTTTGGCTAGATTTCTTTTCTCAATTGTCCAGCTATTTGTATTTTTTTTTACGCAAATTACCTTTTAATCTAATGTACTTCTAGATCGTAGAACTGGAGGATGCAATAGTGCAGCAGAATGAGAAAACTTCGCAGCTCGAAGGCACTTTAGAGAAATACAAATCAGATATCCAGTTGCAGGTGGATCAATTTACAAAACCAATAGTTCATTGTGCTAATAATTTCTTTGAACCTATGTGAAGTCTAAAAGATTTTTTTTTTTTGCTAGTCTGACTGCAATGATGCGTTGAATAATGACAATGAAGCAAAAGAAAAACAGCTGAAAGAATTAAATCATCTCTTGGAGGTATGTCCTACAATCACTTAAAAAAATGAAATAAGAATAGTCAAAAATGGTCGCTCAAACTATCGCTATTGAATTTAATCTAGAAAGCCAAAAAAGAAATTAATGAGTCCAGGGAAAAAATCAAAGAACAGGAATCTGTTCTTGGAGAAATGCAGCAGAGGCATGATTCTGCAATGGTTAAGCTCACGGAGACTGAAGCCAAGTCAGTTGAGCAACAGAACAAAATTGTAATCATGACAACAGCCTACAAGAAAGCGAGTAGTGATTTACAAGAGTCGAAGAATATTGGGGATGCCTTGCGGCAGAATGTGCAAGATAAGAATAAAGTAGGCTATTGTTCTTGGATAACTTTGCAAGTGATTGTCTACAAGTGTCTTACTATTAAACCTCATTTTGCAGGTAATTGTGGAGCTGGAATCACAAATAAAAGAACTGACAGTTCAGAAGGTTCTTATTTGTTTTGGTGTCTTTTGACAAATTGGGTTCCTGTACTTAGTTCTATTATAGATTCCAAAACATACTGCCATCTTGAACCAATCTTAAGAATGAAAGACCGGCTTTTTATCTTTCTTATTAATAAAGCAACTTTAAACAAGGTCCCAACATATTCAGCAGGATTTGTTGCAAATTAGTAGACTAGTTGAAATGTATAGCATTTTTTACCCCCATCAGGTCATATATGACAAAAGATTGAGTAATAATCCAAATAATAGATTATTCCAATTTTTAATCTCACTGTAGTTGTTGGGATCCAACAAACTTTTAAAGCGTACTTTTATGAAAATAACTGATATTCTTGACTCAGACTTCCATCGAAACTGAATTGTTCGCTGCTCAAAAATCGTTGTCCGATTACGAAGAAAAGTACAACACGCTGGAAATGAAATCTGTTGACCTCCAGAACAGATTAATCCAGGACAAAGATAATCTAGGAAAGGTATTGGGTGGCTTTCTGGTAGATTATCAGACAAAATTGCATTAAACTAATGCATTTGCTCTAATTATTTAGCAAATACTGGACTTGGAGAACGCCCAAGAGTTACTCATTCAGCAAAAGCTCGAAATCCAAAATCGTCTGCTGTTCGCCGAGGAACAGTTACAAAAGGTGATATCAACAATTCTTAATTTCATTTATTTTAGTACTAACCATAATTTAGCCAACCGTTCTCTTTGCAGGAACATTCTAGTCATGAAAAATCCCAAGAAGTTGCCAAAAAGGAAATAGCATCCCTTCAGCAAAAAGTCAGCGAAATAACTGCTAAATTTGTAAGTAAATTCTTAACTTCCCGTGTTTGATGTGAGAATTTAAATCTTCAGAATCTTTAAGGGATCTTGCTCAACTTCAGAATTTACCATTATTTTTTGTTAATGCAATTTTTAGACCGCATTACAAACTGCCAAAAACGCCATCGAGCAGGAAGCTGAAAGGGTAAAAGCGCGATTGGAGATGCAGATGGGGACATTGCAGGAAAACCTTGCCACTTTACGTGCCGACCTGTGCACGCTCCAGGATACTGTCCATGCTCAGGACAAGAAAATTTACGACTTAAGCGGAGATAAATTAGGCAAGTAAAACGTTTATTGACTGCCACATTCCTAACAAAAAGGTAACTAGAATTTTCGTTACTTGTCACAGAACTAGATGCCAAGCTCGAAAATGCTTTAGACGAAAGGAGAGCGTTGTTGGAAAGGTCAGTTGGTATTTTAACGTAATTCTGCCCAGTAATATGCCTAAATTGTTGTTTGTTAATGAAAGCAGTAGTATCTTTTGATGTAAATTTTACATGAGGAAAATCGTTCAAACCCTAGTTATCGTTTTCAGATGTCTATCGAGTGAATCGGAGTGCGAAAAGCTCAGGGTATCGAACATGGAGCTGCGAAGAAAACTGGATGACGCACTGTCAGCTTTACATGAATTAGGACGAGAAAACCAAACTCTTCAGGTGCTGTCTTGCTAAGCCATCAAACCCATTCGTCTCCCTTCACATTTCACAACTTGCACCAATTAAACCTTGCCTCTCTTTGTTTAAAGATTGAAACGGCGAAGCACATGGGTCGTAAATGGACCGACGACTCAGAGGTAACCAACTGTACTGGATGCCAAAAGCAATTTTCGGTCACAGTTCGCAAGGTAGGTTTTACACAGCTTAGCAGGGACCACTAAGCCACGGTTTGCTTATCAATATCTTAATGATCTTCCAGCATCACTGTCGACAGTGTCTAAGCATATACTGCAACCAGTGTTCAGCAAAGTCTGCTACCATTCCGGCCTACAAGAAACCCGTCCGCGTGTGCGACGGTTGCTTCTCTGAACTTGCAACTAAGTAGACGCCAGGAAACGTTTTCCTAGTTTTTCATTTATCCTTTAAGATATTAAGAAATATAAGTTTTTTATGTGCTCTTGCCAATAAACAGTTGCTATTTTTGGTTCGTTCAATGCGTTGTCTTTAAAAAAGATGTTTAATTCTACATTTGCCTGGAGGATTGTGGGAACCCCGCCCCAGAATCAAAACAGGTGATGATGCACCCTACCATATCATGGCATTTGTTTGCTCACAGTAGGGTACTGAGTTGAATTGAATACATGCAGAATAGGATACTTCACATTACTGTGAATAGGGAGTCATCATCACTTTTAACATTTTTGCTAAATATGCCATCTTCAAAGCAAATGTAGCATAGTTGAAGGTACAGATCCAGTGAACTCGTGACAGTCTAAACTAATAGTAATCCAATGCTCAGAGCCAAGCCAGTTTCTCGGTAGTATATGCGGCAAAAATGTTTTATTAATTTGTTAAAAATATATACTCATTCCAATAAAATTAGAATTCATAAAAACGTGACAAATTTTCAAAATTTGCACTCCGGATAACGTGGACCATTTTGCAAATTTGTACTCGGGAAAACTAACAAAATTTTGCAAATGTGATCTAGAGAAAACGAGGAGAATTTTGTAAATTTCTACTCGAAAATAGTTGGAAAATACTGCAAATTTGATTTCGGGAAAACGTGACATTTTTTTAAAATTTGAACTCAGGAAAACGTGGAAAATTTTGCAAATTTGAACTCGAAAATTGTTGGAAAATTTGGCAAATTTGAACTCGGGAAAACGAGGAAAATTTTTGCAAATTTGAACTCGAGAAAACGAGGAAAATTTTGCAAATTTGAACTCGAGAAAACGAGGAAAATTTTGCCAATTTGAACTCGAAAAAAACGTACGTGGAAAAAGTTAGTAATTTCAACCATTTCCGAGGTCATCTTTACAAAATTTTCAAACGTTTTCTCGAGGACCAAATTCGCAATAATTTCCAAGTTTTCCTGACAAATTTGCAACATTTTCCACGTTTTCCCCCCAGAGTACGAGTCTTCAACATTTTCAACTGTTTTCGAGCGCAGATTCGTCAAATTTTCCACAGTTTCCGAGGAGAACTTTGCAAAATTTTTAAACAGATTCCGAGGACAAATTGGCAAACTTCTCAACCTTTTCAAAGTACAAAATTCCCCTTTTTCCGAGTACAAATTTGCAAAACTTTGAAAATACCATTTTTTTTAAGTTTCGGACGTCCAAATTGGGGGGGAGGGTCCCTGATTTACCGGACACAATGCGGACAGTGAGTATAGGGAGCCCAACTTTGGGAAAAATTTCACAGGGTTCCCCCAGAAATTTCATCTTCAACTTCCCTGACTTTTCCAGGTTTTAAAAAAATGTCCTGACCAAGGATAGTTCCTACATTAAATCGGCCATGGATTATCTACCTTTTCCATCCCATCCACCTCGATGAGGTCCACAAATACAGGAAATCGGACTTAATTCCGGCAGATTTCGTGGGATTCCAGACTTCATTTGCGTAACTCCTCCCCTCCCCCTGCTAAATGGTTCTACGTACCGCCATAGGGTAAAGAACAGAATAGAATAGAAAATATCTTACAGCGCCGGTGGCCAAAATCATGCACCCCAACTGATCGATGATGAGTACGTCGAGCGGGGAGGGCGGCCGACAAAACCGCTGCTGGAAGAACTGCAAGATGGACTCCAGAGTTTTCGGCGTGTCATTGAGGGCGATGGCCACGTGGCCCAGAGTGATGACCGTGTTCGTGGCGATGAGCGTGGACTCGCTGCAAGAAAATTTTAACAAGAAATGACGCTTCTTACGAATACGAGTCCTCGATGGACAGATCGACTAAAGACGTCTCGATTCCGGTACCTGTCGCTTTTCTCGGCCATGAAAAGCCTGTTCGATACGGAGGCCAAGAAGGCCTTCACGCAATCGCTGTCAACCGCCAATCCGGCTTTCAGACATCTGATAAAAAAGAAAAATAACTGTTTAAAAAGTTATCGTCCGTCGTATGCGTAGATACAGTATATCAGGATTCCCCCAGAAATTTCATTTTCAACTTCCCAGACTTTTCCAGGTTTTAAAAAAATTTCCCTGACCAATGACAACGTGAAAACTTGACATATTTTCCAAAATTGACGCTTAAAAATATTTTTTTTTTAAATTTACTAACTACAATTTTAAAAATTAACCTAGGAATGTTTTTACAAATTTAAAAAAATGGCATGAACATTTTTTAAAATGGGAAAATTCTGTATTCGGAGAATTTTAAAAATTTGTGGTCGGAAAAAGTGGGAAATTTTGCAATTTTGTCCTCGGAAAATGTGGAAAATTTGTACACGGAACATCTAGAGAATTTTGAAAATTTATACGTGGAAGACATGGACAATCATGCAAATTTTTACTCGGAAAACGTAGAAAATGTTGCAAATTAATACTCGGAAAACGTGGAAAATTGTGTAAATTTGTACATGGAAAACGTGGAAAATTTTGCAAATCTGTACGCCGAAAATGTGGAAAAATTTTGCAAATTTCTACTCTGAAAATAGGCCCTGAGCTAACCTCGCATAAGTATTAATTTTGGATCGCCATGACTGCGATGACTTTCCCTGACTTTTTCAAAATAAACCATTCTTTCTTGACTTTTCCAGGTCATTTTCAACTTTCTTGACTTTTCCAGGTTTTAAAAAAATTTCCCTGACCAATAGCAATGTTAAAGAGTTTCGGATTTGGCAAAATTGACTAATGACAATTTTTAAAATTAATACATAGAAAAATACAAAAAATTAAAATAAAACAATAATTACTCTGAAAACGTGACCAATTTTGCCAATTTTAACTCGGAAAACGTGGAAAATTTTGCCAATTTTAACTCGGAAAACGTGACAAATTTTGAAAATTTGTACTCGGAAGACGTGGACAATTTTTTCAAATTTTCGTTTGTTTTGCAAACGAAAATTTGTTCTGCCTAATTTGACATTTTTCTGCAAAATATGACATCTTTTTTTCAAAACGTAACAATTTCTTTTGATAAAACAGTTTGACCAAAACTCCACAACATTTTTTCCAAAATTCGACAAACACCCCATAAAATAATTCTAAAAATTGACCAAATTTTCCAAAACTTGACCAACTGTTTCCAAAAAACCACTCCGCAACATCTTTCACCAATTCGAAACAATTTTTATAAAATGCGACAAGTTTCCAAAACTTGATCAAAATTTCTGTCCAAAAATCGTATAAATGTTTCCAATAATCAAACCAAATTAGTCCAATACTCGATCCTAACTAAACTTTTTCAAAACTCAACCAAATTCTCCGAAAACTGACCAAATTTTCTAAAATCTGAACAACAATTTTCAAAATTTCGTAACATTTTCCAAAACTAAACCAAATCGTCAAATTTTCACCAAAAGTTCTTCCAAAAATCTAATAAATGTTTCCAATAATCAAACCAAATTAGTCCAATACTCGATTTAAACTAAACATTTTCAAAACTCAACCAAATTCTCCGAAAACTGACCAAATTTTCTAAACTCTGAACAACAACTTTCAAAATTTCGAAACATTTTCCAAACCCCACCAAATGTTTTTCAAAACTAAACCAAATCGTCAAATTTTCACCAAAAGTTCTTCCAAAAATCTAAACATTTTCGACTCGTTGACAATGAAATCTACGAATTCGGTCAGTTTTCTCACAACCGAGTAAGTTTAACGGGCCGTTAAACTCATCACGAGTTACGTACTACTAATCTACGATTAACTTAATCG